>JAADVP010000843.1:0-13812 GCA_023335675.1 Globisporangium solare
CTTGGGGGACGACTCCTTTGGAGCGTTGTTGACCGCCGGTTCTTCTCACACCAAAAAAGAAGAAATCGGCATTGCTGCGGATGTAGTTTGAGAAATAGTTGCTTTTGTATAGGGTGACATTCTCACTGAAATCCGTAGTATAGCTTATCCAGTATCTTTTCCCCCTACCAGCTAGCTCCATATGTCCTGTGTGATGAGCAGCGCAAATCGTGCTCGAGTCCTCACCGCACGACCTTCGTGCAACTTCACAGGAGATGCTCAAGAGTGTTTGTGAATACACATGGCAGCTTTTTAGCAAATCGACGCGCACTCATTTACCAAGAGCTCACTTCCCTCCCTCTGCCTAAACAAACTACAAGCATCAAGCACCGATGCTGCCGTCCGCGCTGCGCCACAGCCTCCCGATCGCGCGCCGCTCGCTGCAGCAGCATGCCGCGCGTGCCGCGTCCACGTCCGCGTCGTCGTCGTCGTCATCGGCCAACTCCACATTCGGCGTCGTATTTGACGTGGATGGCGTGCTGCTGCGCGGCAAGACGCCGATCCCGGGCGCCAAGGAGGTGCTGCTCGAGCTGCGCGCCAGCGACATCCCGTTCGCGATCCTGACGAACGGCGGCGGGTACCCCGAGGCCAAGAAGGCGCAGCAGATTTCGCAGATCCTGGGCGTCGAGCTCGCGCCCGAGTTCACGTGTCTGAGCCACACGCCCATGCGCACGCTGGCCGCCAAGCATCGCGACGACCTCGTGCTCGCCGTGGGCAAGGACTGCGACGAAGTGAGCGCGGTCATGGCCAACTACGGCTTCAAGAACGTCGTGACCGTCGGGCAGCTGCACAACCACTTCCCGACCATGTACCCGGACATCAAGGTGCAGGGCGACGCGCCGCACGGCGGCCGCTTCGAGACACAGCAGTTCGGCGCCGTGTTCGTGCTCATCGACCCGATCTACTGGGGCCGCGAGCTGCAGATAGTCATGGACGTGCTCTGCTCGCAGGAGGGGCTTCTCCACCAGGACGGCGGCAAGCAGCACGTACGTACACTTCGTATCTCGTCTCTCGCAGAGGAAGGGGGAGGCTGCTTGTTTACTGACTTGGATGCTTTATCTTTTCATTCACTTGACGTAGGTGCCGCTGTACTCGGCGTGCTCGGACTTCCAGTACGTCGGCGAGTACAACCTGCCTCGCTACGGCGCGGGCGCCTTCCGCGCCGTGATGGAGGACCTGTACTTCCGCACGACGGGCCACCATCTCGAGCAGATGCTGTTCGGCAAGCCCGAGATCACGTCGTTTCAATACGCCGAGCAGCTCATCGACGCGCAGCACGCGGACGTCAAGCGCATCTACATGGTCGGCGACAACCCGACGACCGACATCAAGGGCGCCAACAACGCTGGCAGCCGGTGGAAGTCGCTGCTCACGCTCACGGGCATGCACGTCGGCCCCGACAACCACGACAAGCACCCCGCGTACCAGGTCGTCGACGACGTCGCGCAGGCGCTCGCGTTCATGAAGGAGGATTTTGCCAAGGCCAACTTGTAGGCGCGAGACCGCCACTAGAGCTATAAAGAACGGAACAGACAACCAGATGAGCGATCCACACACATCAAGGCTCGTTGAATCTCTCGCGTGCTCAGCTTTTGTTGCTCTATTCAACTGTTGTTTTTTCTTCTACGGCGTCTACTTGGAGAGCACGGACCAGAACGCGTCCTGCGACAGCTGCACGTTCGAGATCGTCTTCATGCGCTTCTTGCCCTCTTTCTGCTTGGCGAGCAGCTTCTTCTTGCGCGTCTGGTCGCCACCGCCGACGGTCTTGCCCGACTTGATGAGCACGTCCTTGCGGAACGGCGCGATGCGCTCCTTGGCGAAGATCTTGCCGCCGAGACACGCCTGGATCGAGATCTCGTACTGCTGCCGGTCGATCACCTTCTTGAGCTTCTGGCACAGCGCGCGCCCATCGACTGTCGCCTGCCAACACACAAACACAACACACATACACAACACCCACGCCATTGTCAGTCCGTGGTGGCCACTTGGCCACGCTGTCCGCCTCAAAATGTGGACAATTCACCGAACACACCTTGCTGCGATGGCACACAAACGACAGCGCGTCGAGCACTTTGCCATTGATCAGGATGTCGACCTTGACGATGTCCGACTTCTGAGGCTCCGTCTCGCGGTAGTTGAGCGTCGCTTGTGATCAGCAACAACAGCAGCAAGAGCACGTATCCATTCGTCAGTATGCCCAGCATCTACTACAGATACCAGAATGCCGCTAACAAACAGAAAAGCATTCTCGTCACGCGTACCGTAGCCCGACGAAATGGTCTTGAGCTCGTTATAAAAGTTCGTCACGACCTCCTGCCACGGCACGTTGATCGTGAGGATAACGCGGCCGTCCTCGAGGTACACGAGGTTGGTCTGGATGCCGCGCTTGTCCTTGGCGAGACTCAGGATCGGGCCGAGGAACTCGGTCGGCGTGATGATCGACGCCTCCACCATTGGCTCGAGCACCTGGTAGTACTTGGTTGAGTCGGGGAAGCTGCCGGGCGTCTCGACGGCGTACGTCTCGCCCTTCGGGTCGATGATCGTGTACGGCACCATGGGCGCCGTCACGAGCACCTGCATGTTCTGCTCGTCCGACAGCCGCTGGTGGAACACTTCCATGTGCAAGAGCCCGAGAAAGCCGCAGCGGAAGCCCATGCCGAGCGCGCCACTCGTCTCGATCTGCGCCGACACGCTCGCGTCGTTCAGCGTGAGCTTCTCGATCGCGACCCGCAAGTCCTCAAAACTGCAGTCGTCTGTCGGGTACATGCTCGCAAACACCATGCTCTTGGCCTCCTGGAAGCCCGGGAGTGGCTCCACCGGCGCGTTCTCGCGGAAAAACGTGTCGCCGACCTTGGCCTCGGTCGTCGTCTTCATGCCCGCGATGATGTACCCGACCTGGCCGCCGTGCAGTCCGTTCGTCTTGAAGCGATGCGGCAGCAGCACCCCGGTTTCCTGCACCTCGTACTTGGTCTTCTGGTGCGAGCTCACGATCTTGTCGCCGGGAAAGATCGAGCCGTCGACGACCTTGACGAGGCAAACGATGCCGCGGTAGTCGTCGTAGTACGAGTCCACGAGCAAGCACTTGAGCGGCGCGCCCGGGTCGCACGCGGGCGCCGGCAGCCGGTCGATCACGGCCGGTAGCACGTCGCCGATGCCAATGCCGCTCTTCGCCGACGTCAGTAGCACCGTGTCCGGGTCGACGTCGAGCAGACTCGACAGACTCAGGATCGAGTCCTCGGGCTGCGCGTGCGGCATGTCGATCTTCGTGAGCACCGGAACGACCTGGAGCCTGCGCTCCTTGGCCGCGTAGTACGTCGCGAGCGTCTGCGCCTGGATGCCCTGCGAGCAGTCCACGAGCAGCAGCACGCCCTCGCACGCTGACAGCGAGCGGTTCACCTCGTAGCTGAAGTCCACGTGGCCGGGCGTGTCCACGAGGTTGAGCAGGTACGTCTTCTTGTTGGCGCGGTCGAAGTGCACCATCGACGCCGTCTGCGCCTTGACCGTGATGCCACGCTCGCGCTCTACCTGCCGCCAAGGTTATGCACATGCTCGTTCGCTTTAGCGCGCGCACTACGCTGACATAATAACAACAATAATAACAATGTGGCAGTAGGCGGTACCTTGAGGTTGTCCATGTGTTGTGCGTTGTCGCGGTCGCGCTTGGTGATGTTGCCGCTGATCTCGAGCAGCCGATCCGCCAGCGTCTGCACACGCACACACAAGGAGCAACACGATAGAATCAATTATCCACACACACACATATTACAACCTGGACAGCACCACCGCATAGCCACACAAGTGGACGCACCGATTTGCCGTGGTCGATGTGCGCGACGATGCTGAAGTTGCGCACAATGTTGGGCGTAAAATGCTCGAGGTTGGCGGTCACGTACGGCCCCAGCTCCGACGGCGTGAGCGGTTTCTTGCCGTTGTCGTGCGGCGCGGATGACGAGGGCGGTGACGATGCAGCGCTCGAGAGCGCGCGCACGAAGCCGCGGCGCTGCAGCAACAGCTCTGGCGCAACGCGGCGGCTGCGCGCGAGCGCGGTCGCGTGACGCAGCATCACTTCGCTTGGTGGTGGCGGCGTGGCGTGATAGTGGAGCTGAGCTCTTTATTGTGGTGGGTTGTCAGTTTAGTGTGGCCCACCTTGAATTGGTACCACCTCACCCTGATTCAACGACAGCAGTCAGTCGGTTAACCGGCTAGCCGGTTATTCTGCAAAAACGAGTCGAACAGCGAAATGGCTACATTTTGAGTTCAGTTGTGGCTCCGATATTTAGTGAGTCACTCAGCAAGTTTAAATACGTTTGAGAAAAAAAAGAGGAGGGCGTAGATACAATTACAATTCGAAGACGTTGGACTCCCTACCTACAGCCAGCGTCGTGGTGGCTGCGTTCGCAGGCCGTCGGAGCTATTTGTCGCCTCCATCACGCGAAGACGGACTGGGGATGATGATGATGTGCGATGCCCTCAAGTCAGATCCCGCTATAGCCATCGGCGCTGGGTTTTGGCGCGTTGCGCTTTCATCGTCCAGGAATCGAGTGCACTTGGCGTGACTGTCGTGCCTTCAGCGTAGTGTGGGTAGGCATCGTGGTTGGCACTTTGGGGGGGAAAAAAGTTCAATGTCTTTTCCACTCGGCAAGCAAGCTTCACTCGACTCCCGTGTCTGCTACCGTCGTACCGCCGGTCACGTAGATCTTCTCTTCCGCGAACAGCTCGTGGGACCTTGTGCAGCACTCTTCTTCGCGCATCTCCGACGCCTTCGTGTCAAAGTGCAGCGTCGCGAACAGCAGGAAGCTGTGCTGGTCGTCGTAGCACAGCTCGATCGTCTGCAGCACGCCACTCCAGGCTGTCGCATCGGCTTCTTTCCACGCGAGCGAGCGGAAGCGCATGACCGCACTGCCGCTGGTTGCGCCGACGTGCAGCGCACTGCTTTTTTTGACGGTGCGGTGCGCGACCATGTTTCGGAGCTGCGGGAGTGAGATCTTCCGATTCACCTCGATGCGAAGCGTGGTCCACCCGAGGATGCGCTGCGCGAGTCGCCGCGAGGCCACATGCAGGAACCAGAAGAACAGTCCGTACACGACCATGTTGATAGTCCACCAGAGAAACGGGTAGGAAAGGGCCGGCGCCACGAGCGCGTCGTCGACCCATTTCGGAAGGTGGGTGTTCCACGTGCCGCCCGTGAGGCGATCGATCACGTCAAATACAAACAGCCCAGCGATCACGTATTGCAGTGCCTGCAGTGTGAGCAGACTCTTTTCTTGGTGCGCAGCGCCTTCCATGAGTCCGCGCGTGTTCAGGTCCACGCGCTGGCACGCGATCTCGAGTTGGTTCGTCGCCGTGGCCTCCGCGATCATCTGGAGCTGCTCAAGCTGCAGCATCGTGTCCTCCATCAGTTTGATCGAATCGTGGCAGCGCATCGTGGTCTGCGCCTTGAGCTGGTGCAGCGCGAGCGCGCCAAGCAGCCGCGCCTCGACGCCGGCATCGCTTTCGCGCTTGTTTCCCTGGGTCGCGCCTTCCGTGGCACTCGCGATGCGTGTAGGGTGGTGAGCTGATGGCTGTGCCGGCTCGGGCGCCAACTGGATGCCCTCCAGGGAATCGAGCAGGTACTCGAGCGTCTCGGCGAGCAAGACCGTGTCTTTAGAGACAACTGCGAGCTTCTCGCGCACCTGCAGTGCCGTCGCGGGCTCGCGATGTACCTTGTGGACCAGCCGGCGGACCTCCTTGAGCGTCGCGTCGAGCACGAACGTGCGCGCGAAAAAGTTCTTGGTGAACATGTCGCGGCACACGAGCGCAACGTACGCGGTGCAGATGCTCTCGTACTTGACGATGTTGGGGCCTGAGAAGAGACACCCGGCGCGGCCCACGACGAGCACGTCGCCCTCGGCCGTGATGTCGTGGCTCGCGTACACGTCGCCGAGGACCTGGGCGAGCTCGTTCGCGTACAGCGGGTTCTCGACGTACGCCTTGGCGGGTAGCTGGGGCCGCATCTGCTTGGCGAGCACGCAGTTGTACTTGTTGCGATGGAACGAGTCACCGAGGTAGAGCATCTCGAGCAGACTCACCTGATACCGCGAGAGCAGGTCGTTGACGAGCAGCGACGAGTCCTGGTGCACATCGACGAGCAGCCGCGCGAGGTGGTCGATCGAGATGTCGTCGCCGCGCCGGTGCATGATCGCCTCGACCTTCATGCCGTAAATCAGCGAGCCGTCGCAGTTCATGTGTATGCCAAAGTGATCGATCTGCACGATCCCCGACGTCTCGGGGAAGTGCGACTCGGCCTCAAAGTTGATGAACCGCACGAAGTCGAAGTCGAGGATCCACACCTGGGTCTGCCCGAGCGGCATGTGGAACTGCGTGTCGGTCGGCGCGGCGTCGACGATGCTCGTGAGGATCCCGCCCTGGCACCGGTCGAGCGCGCCGATGCGCTCGTTGAGCGCCATGATCTGGTTCGAGCCGAACGGGGCCCACTCGCCCACGAGCGCGTACACGTCGCTGAGCGTCACGGCCTCGGACGTCGCCGTCTTGGTGTTGGTTGAACCCGAGGCGCACTCGTGCGCGCGATCGCGCGGTTGCTGTGCGCGTCGGTGTGGTAGTACCCGTTCGCATGGAGTCACTTGGGCAGGAACGGCGAGCTCACGTAGCTCACATCCTCGCTCTCGGTGATCGCGCTCGTCTTGCAGTAGCCGCCCGAGCTGAGCTGAAACTTCTTGCCGTCGTACTTGACGACCAGCGGCTTCTTCTCGAGCGGCGTCGGCGGGTACACGAACGAGTCGACCTCGTGCTGGAAGCTCGCCGGCAGGAACTGCTGTAGCATCGCGAGCCCTTTCGTCGAGACCTGGTACGCCGTGATCGGCTGGAAGTCGTCGCTTGAGAGCTTGAGGCCGTTGACGAGGTGGAGCTCCCAGAGGTCGTTGATCGCCGCTGTGCCCTCGCGCGAGATGTTGATCCAGCGCCGCAGCGTGCGTCCCTTGTACAAGAGCCGCACGGAGCTCGGCGCGTAGTCGAAGCCGAACTTGCCGCGCACGGTGCCCTTGAACATGAGCACGAGCAGCGGCACGTGGCGCAGCCAGCGCTCGTTCTGCTTGGTCGAATTGGACTCGATCGCGTAGAGACTGATGAGGTAGAGCAGCTTGAAGTGGTTCGGCGACAGGTCGAGCGGCGTGACGGGCAGCCGAGCGCTCGTCTTGGCGCGCGCGTCCGAGACCACGCCGTCCGGGGGTCGGGACGCTGGAGCCGACGTGGCAGGCGAAGGCGATGACGACGGCGAGCGGGCCGGCTCCGCGGCCATCGCGGGCTTGTCGCGAGGCTCTCTCTCTCTCTCGTTCAGCACTGCGCGGGGTCGGCTCGAGCGCGATGGGGGCGGCGGGTACAGGGCAGCAACAGCAGCAAGCGTCGGGACCGCCAGTCATGAAGCCTCTCGGGGTAAACAACGCAACCGGGACGCAGTGTGGGGCTCCTCTGGCTGCTTGGCGCTTCTTCTCCATGTGCAATCGCCGCCAAGCGAAACTTACGCGACCTGCCGGCGCCTTAAAAATACGCGCGAAACGAACGCAGTCACAAGTGCAAATAGATTATTTAAAAGGTGGGTGGGTTCATAACTAATGGCGACGCCGACGCACACACACACACACACGAGGAAGAACGCGACAACAGAGCGGACCGCGGGGTCCAGATGATAGATAGATAAGGGGGACTTGGACGAGACCTCCGCGCCGGTGTGGAACCGCAGCACTTGCGCCTCCAAAGGGGTCTTCTTCCTCGTCGTTCTCGCCGGTCTACTCGAGCATGGCGGAGCAGAGGAAGTCGATCTCGTCGTGGGACAAGTGGCCCTGCGTCGGGCTCAGGCCATGGTGCGACGACGAAGGCGGCGACACGGGCGAGGCCATGGCTGTGGGCGTCAGCCGCAGCGACATCAGCGCCGTGGGGGACAGCGGCATGTCCTGCCACACCTGCTCCAGCACGGACGCGACGCTCGAGTCGCTCGAGCTGCTGTCGGTCGAGACGCGGCTCGAGTCCGAGTCTGAGTACAGGTCGAGCTCCTTGGCGCTCGAGCTGCGGAACCGCGGCGTCGCCGGGAAGAAGTGGTGCACGTTGAGATGGCTCAGGTGCAGCGCCGCCGCCGCGCTCGTGGGCCTTGCCGTCGTCGACGTCTTGCGCTCACGGAGTACCTGGCGCTTCTGGCGATCGAACTTGCGCTGGATCTGGTTGGCCTTGTCCCGGTGGTAGAGACAGAGTTGGTGCGGCTGGCCGTTGCGCTTGCTCGAGCGCGCGTTCGTGCACTTGCCCGTCTTGTAGCGGCACTTGGTGGAGCTCGCGTCGCTGTCTGCCACTTGCATGGCGATCGTCGGTGCGAGGAACTGCGATGCGGGCGCGCGGTGGAGCTGCTGGAGCATGCCGTCGGATGAGCCGGTCGTGGCAAATTCGCGAGTGCTTCGAATCGATGCAGTCGTAGACGAACGCGCGGCCATCCCTTTCTCTTTCTCTCTTGTGATTTGACTTGACGGATGTAGAGGAGTCTCCCTTCCTGGAGGGATCCGCAAGGGCGCTCTTTTCTGTTTTCGTCTACGGGGACGAGCCTTAACGCGACTGGCTCGAGGAGTCGAGCGGGGGCTTTGTGGGCGCCGCCTTTTTTGAATGCGCGCGTGGAGGCAACCGCCTTGAATAGTTTTTTTTCTGAGCCGACGACTCGCCACAGTTTACAACGCGCGACTTGCAAATCGAATGGCTGCGTGGCGTCTTACCGAGTGAGCTCTCGAATGAGCACGCACGCCGAGAGAGAGACAGTGGTGGTGACGGTGGCGGTGGGCGGGGATGGAACCGCTGCGCACTGTACGAGCAGATCGCAAGCCGAGATCCTCGCGAGCGAGCGTGGCACCAAAAAAAGAAAGAAAAAAAGGCGCAGTTGCGCCGTCGTCCTGCGCGCCTGTGGAGTGGCATCGTCACCACGCACACGCAGCAGATGGCGTTCAAAGATTACTGTACCGTCCACAGAACACGGTCCTCCCAGTCTCACGGGACAGTTGCGCCGCCGTTCGTCTGGCGCGCGAGTTCTTTTTCTGGGTCTTCCGCCCCTCGCTGCAACGCGCAGGTCAAGTCGCGCATGACAGCAGCAGACGTGTCCCCTACATGCCCAGACGTCTTACCCGTTTGCGAGGACGAAGGTAGCAGCAGGGAGGAAGGAAATAAGCACATGGCGAGGGTGTCGTCAGCGGCCTCGCCGTGGACCCACAAGCGCTCGCCCGGTCCCCTCCACATGGCCGCCACCATGTGGGGCGAGGAAGAACGCCGTGGGTGCCATGGGGATCCGTCGTCGCGTTTGTCCAGTTTGAGCGCGCTACAGTACCAACCAACACACAGGGAAGAGTGGCCTCATGTCTGCGGCGTCACCATCGAACGTGAGCAAGTAGTAATGCATCTGATTACTGTGTCGTGGCTGCACTGTGCGTGCAAAGGCGACGAGAGCTTTACCCGCACTTTAATCCATGAGGTGCTGCTTGCTTGTCAAGATCCGCTCCGTAAAGGACGCGTGAGCAACAGCCAACACGCAAGCGGCGGCGCCAGCTGGTAGCAGCAAACTTCAACAGGGTATCACATTATACAGGTTCATTCGCTAGCGCTGCTGTGGGGATCGTCACGTACTTGACAAGTTCAGTATCAAGTTGTACAGGCTCTTGCTCAGACACGAAGAAACAAATCGATGAAAGAAAACAGCCAGCGGGCAAAAGCCAGCGCGCTGTGATACCACCACCAGGTACCAAAGGGGTGTCAAGGTATCAACGATTTTGGACCGGCTGGCAATGACTGCGCGTGCACTGATGTGCGCACGGGGACAGACGCGGGTCCCATCGTGCGACGTGCTTCGTGGTTTAACGGCAGATGCCGGTCCGCGTTTGTGGTGCGCGCGTCGCGGCGTTATACCAAGTTTGCTGACGCTGCATAAGCACGGCGTGCCTGCCTCGCTAGCTTCCGCCGCACGAAGAGACTCGTGTCCAAGAGGCGTGAGATTGCCGCCGCCGCTGGCAAATGCACCCGCTTGTCGTGGACCTTTTGCAGATCGGATTGCCAATCGCGCTTCTGGTTGTCAAACTTGCGCTGGATCTCGTTGGCTCTGTCGCGGTGGTAGGAACACAATTGGCGCAGATGGCCGTTGCGCTTGAGCGAGCGCGCGTTGCCGCATTTGTCCGACTCGTAGTGGTACCGGCTGGCGTGGGCACTGTCGTCGCCGAGTCTTTGTCGGCCGGCGGTTCTGTTGTTGTTCTAGTTGATGGCTTGTCGACGGCACTGCTGCTATTGCCTTCATTGCTGTTGGTGGCATGGCGAGTGAGCGTGTCGGAGAAGCTGCTCGCGGCAGTGCCTTGAGTCGTGGAGCTGCCGCCTTTGCGGCCACTCGAACTCGTAGACGAACGCGTGACCATCCCTTTTCTCTCTGTAAGTGAATAGACGCACAGGAGGAGCGCGGTAGCTCGGCACAGGACCACGCGCGCTCTTTTTTTGTTTTCGTCTACAGGGAGGAGCCCGAAGTTCAACGCGACTCTTTTTCTGAGTCGAGAGGGACGGACGGCGCGACGGCGAGCTTCCTTTCCCAGCCCTCCTCGCTCGCGGGAACAACCGGATCACGACGTGCGACGCGCGCAGATCCAGCGGCTGCTGCGGGCGCGATGAGCTAGCTCCCCACGCTCGACGAGGCCAACGCGCGCCGGTCGTGCGAAGAATCGGAAGTGAACTGGGTTGGGTGCTGACGTACCAACTGCTGGTACTACAGTATAGAACCGGTAAAAGACACGTTCTGTTTCCTTGTAGTGGAAAACCCATCTACTTGAAGGTGACAAAGAATACCAGCAGATAAGTATCGCGAGTTCTTTGCTAAAGTCGACAATTACTTTAACCAATGCAATACTCGCGCTTCCCAATAGATTGTTGTAACTGGAGCGCGAAGACGGCAAGGCTGCGGCAATGCCACGCTAGATATTACGGTTTGAATGCTGACCCTCGATTGGAAATGCGTGCTGCTGTCGCCGTGCATCATAAGCCCTGCGTGACGGACGCCCAAACAAACCGCACTCAAGCGGATCGGCGTGCTTGCCAATAATCAACAGGCGAGACGCAGCTCCGCCTGTTCAACAATCAACAGGCCGACATCTTCACAGCAGACAGAGCTCCCACCTGCACACACACGCACATCTCCGCCGCACTTGAAGCGCACCTGCCGGCGCGAGCCTGGACGCTTTCGTGATGCACGCTTGGATCAATGGACCTGCGCCATCGTCTTCGTGTCTTCCGTGGCACGCAGAAATTAAAACTCTTTTCGTCTCTTCGATGCGAGATGACGAGCTGGCTGGTCTACGACGCTGTCGCTTTGAAAACGTCTCACGCTTTGTTTTCTTTCGTGCTTGCGCTGACGAGGTTGCCAGTAGCGCTAGTCTGGCTGGCAGCTGCTGCCGCCATGTTCGCAGCCTTGATCACAGCATGGCGTACGCGCTCCGCGCGTCTCTGGCGATCAAACTTTCGCTGCGTCTGGTTGGCTTTGTCGCGGTGGTAGAGGCAAAATTGGTGCAGATGACCGCTACGTTTGACGGAGCGCGCATTGTCGCACTTGCGCGACTTGTAGCGGCAGCTGTTGGCGTCGGGAACTATCGTCGCCGAGTCTTTAACGCCTAGTGTTGCTGCTGTCTTTTTCTTCGCTACTGATGGGTTGCCGACGGTGCTGCTGGCAGTATCTTCGTTGCTGTTGATGGGTTGGCGCTGAGGCGTGCCGCCGGAGGAGCCGCTCGTCACATTCGAGGATGAGCTGCTGCTGGAAGCCGTAGACGAATGCGCAGCCATCCTTTCTCTCTCCAGACGCGCGCGATCGACGGGAGAAGCGCGGTAGACAGAGGGATCTGCTTGCAACGCGACGGGGTCAATCAGCAGAGAAAGCGTGCGTGGAGACCGCTTGCTCTGTCGTGAGTGTCTTGCGTGTGACGAGCAGCCAAATGATTCTTGTGTAGAAGAATCTCACGATTGACGGTACTATACCGGTAATATTCGGTATTCTCAGGTACCAAAACCCAGTATCAAATCAAGTATCAACTATACCTGTGGAAGACGATTGATACGTCAGCGATTCGACTTGAAGAGGGATCTCTCTCTCTTCAAGCGACATACATTTTCGCAATGAGCGGCCCATATGCCGTCGCAGTGGCGCTGCTTCTGCTGCTGCTGCTTCTGCTGGTGCGCGCGCGACTGACGGCGCCGCGCTTCTCGCTGGACGACCGTGTGGTGCTCGTCACGGGCGCGGGCAGTGGCCTGGGGCGCGCGCTTGCGCAGAAGCTCTTCGACCAAGCGGCGCGCGTGACGCTCGTGCTCGTGGACATCGATGCGCGCGCACTGGAGCGCGTGCAGGCGCATTTGCTGGCGCGCAGGGGCCAAAACGCGGAGGCGAGCGTACTGATCTACATGTGCGACGTGTCAGACGACAAGTGCGGGCAATTTGCTATGCGTTGTATTGTGTATTGTAGACTCCATGTGACTCACTCACTCCTTGCGGTGCGGCTCTAGAGCGGTGGATGCGTGCGTGAAGGAGATCCGCAAGCAGATCGCGCCCAAGCGCATCAACGTGCTCGTGAACAACGCAGGCATCGTGTCGGGGAAGTCGCTGACGGAGCTCTCGGCCGCGCAGATCCGCGCCACGTTTGCGGTGAACACGCTGGCGCACTTCTGGATGGTGCGCGCCGTGCTCCCGTCGATGAAGCAGTGCAAGGCCGCTTTGATCGTCTCGGTGTCGTCCGTGGTACGCCACTGCCGGATACGCTTCTATATGGCGGTGGAGGTGCCGATAATTGTTTGACTTTGCTTCGTGTATCGTGCTCGAGCAGATGGGAATGGCGAGCAGCGCTGGTCTGACCGACTACTGCGCCAGCAAGGCTGCCGTCAATGGGTTTCACGAGTCATGTGAGCGAACTGTAGGCGCGACCCACCGTCGTGTGGTGGTCTGGTGCCTGACTTCCTCCCTCTCTCTCGCTTTCTTTGTCGTAGTGCGTATGGAGCTCCAACGAGATCACTTGGGTCACATCCGCACGCTTCTCGTTTGCCCCAGTGCCGTGGACACTGGCATGTTCAACGGCGCGTTCCAGGGAGACTCGCCGTCGATGAGGCTCGCGCGCGCGATCGTGCCACTGCTCGACGAGCAAGACGTTGTCAACTGCATCTACGACGCCATGCTCTCAGGCAAGAAGCTCCTCGTCTACTGCTCAAAAGGCTGGCGCGGGTGGGCGACCCCGTGGCTCGTTCCGATCTCGCGGCTACTGCCTGTGGAATGGTTCGACTGGCTGCTCTCGCTGGCAGGCGGACACCATGGGATGGATACATTCGTTGGCAGGAAACAGCAGGTAGAGGCCAAGCAACACGAAGGATAAAGACGTGTCAATTTGGAAAGCTTAAATCAATATTCAAGTCCTGCCATGCATGAAAGAAGCCGCCTTGATACCTCAACACCCAACAAGTTGTGCCAGTGCATCGAGCAAGCACTGCTGTTTGTTGGTCGGCTTGCTGGCTGGCTGCCAATAAATAACGTCTGGGGGCTTCGCGCGCGAGACGGATCCAGCTCGGCCCGAGCAACTCACGCCTTCGTGCTCCAGCCGTCGGCGGCATCGGAGCCATCGCAGTCGGCGTCGGCGTCGGCGTCGGCGCCGCTCCCATGCGACTTCTTCTCGCCGACCGGGTCGTCGCAGCCACTGTCCGAACTCGAGCTCGAGCTCGCCCAGGCGTCCAAGCCATCGTAGTCGAAGC
>JAADVP010000844.1:0-13776 GCA_023335675.1 Globisporangium solare
CTGCACACAAGTGTCCAGCACTGTAGGTACGCTTTTTTTTCTTCTTTTCTTCCGCGTTTCTTTTTTGAACTTCAATGGCGGCGAAAGGCAGCATCTGCAGCAAAGAAGCCCCAGCGCGCGCTTGTGCCTGAGGCCGCATACAGTACGCAAATATAAAAACAACAACAATCGGAAGCGGGCCACCAGATGGCGGTTCGGGCCTTCCGACTGGAGCGCGCACATGGAAATACGAAAAGCATGCGGATGGAAGGCGTTAAATGATCGGCGGCGGCGGCGGCGAGTTCTCTCGTCGCACTCCCCCCTCTCCATAAAGTGGTGGATAACGGCGGGTGTACCGCACGCGCACATTCACTCGAGAGGCGTTGGATGGAGGAGACGTGGGAGAGGGGCGCGTGCAAAAGGTTGGATTTTCTCGTCGTTTTATCCGGACGACCCCTCGCAGACGAGGCGTCGGTGTCAAGCACGCTCGAGTGTGCTGCTGGGTGGACCGTGGACAGCGCATTCGGATAAGGGGCAATTGCCAGCCAAAGGTGATGGCCGCGCCAGAAAAGCGCGCAAGTCGCTTTTTCGAGCGCGCATTTCTCGGCGCGCCAAACGTAGCGTCACAGACGGAAAGACACGAAATGCGCACATGAACAGCACGCCAGTCCATGCGTCCGTTAAAGACAAGAAGACGGAACTGGCCTGTCGGAACGGCCACCTGCGCATATGGGATCCGCGAGTTTTCGCTCCTTATCAGCAGCCCCAAGTTGCGTGGAGTGACTGCGCGAAGGCGACTGTCGATGAACAACTGATCATAACAATGCGGACGGACGAGAGTTGTCATTCGATTGACGCGCGACTTGAACATGCACTTCTAGTGCTACGGCATCCGCGCGCGCATGTTGAAGGAAGACTCGGAGTCGCCACCAACTTCAACGAAGTGCCTCGATGCTGGCGTGAGGCATCTGGGCGGCGAACAGAACCTGCTTCTTCAACTCCAGTGCATCTTCCTTTCGTTGATTCAGTTAGCGTGGACCACATCAAAGCGCCAAAGTGCAGACCGTGAGGTGGACCACGTTAGTTTCGGTCCATTTGATATGGCCCATTTTTCGTGTTGCAGACTGCAGAACCGCGACGCTTGAACGGATACGATGTCTCTTGGATGGCCAACAGCACGATAATAGCGCCGTGGCCGCCGCGAAAGGCGCCGCGCGGAGCTTCTCGATGGCGATTTCGGTGCGCCAAAGTATCCGTGAATGAAGCAGCGCGAAGTGCGAGGGTCAGGTCGCTGTGCATCCAGAAGACAGGAAATAACAACGGAGCTGGGTTATTGTCTGCAATATGTCTCCAAGTGTGACCATGGCGCGTGTTTCTGCGTGCACGACAGGATGCCAAGTCGCATTTCTGTTTTTGCAGTCAGTCGATGAGCGCTGCCGATTCGTATGACCCGTCTTGTGTGTTTCTTTATCAGACGCACACGCACCAAAGATCTTTTCAACGTGTCCCTGGTGGGGGGTTGCAAGACGCGAGACGCGCTGTTGAAGTCGTCAATCTGCTCAATTCGACCGAGCTACGACATTACGGGAACGCATGCAAAGCGCCTACGACGATTGGAATGGACGGCTGCTGCTTCGTGTTGCACAAACGGATTTGCGTGGGTGGTATTGAACTTGCATTGACAAACTTCTCATTGTGGACTCACCGATGAGCGTTTTTGGACTCGACAAATTGATGCGCTTGCTTTGACTCCTTCGATGGGATATCCGAGATACTGCAGCAAGCAGCACGTTGCCATAAAACGAGACGATTTTTCTGTGGACTGAGAGAGCGTCGACAGGAACAACTGGTGGTGCTCACCGTCACAATGGATCTGAGTTTCACTGGGACCGTGGATGCAAGGTGCGCGTGTTTGAGCGCCAGCGGGTTGCGGTGAGTGAACGAAGAGAAAAATGGCGGCGGCCGAGGTTTGCTTGTTCACACCACTCTCCTTGACTATGGCGTGCGTGCTCAGATTGTCGAGACATCCAGCCGTCTTACTCCACTACAAAAAGTAAGAACGGAGACCTAAGGATAGCGCTCGTTCAACTCAACTTGATCGTTTCCTTCGTGAAGTCAATAGTGACCGTGCTGCGCATGTAAATGGAGATGCTAATCTGCTGTCACGCACACAGGTCGTGGCTTTGCTGAACGTTTCAGTGTACGAGTGCGTCTATTGCCGGCAGCAACATGTTTAGCGGTCAGTCACGAGCCCTTCATAACGAGCTCATGCATTTCAGATGAGTGACGAGTTCGAGAGAGTAACAAACGAAGACTCAACTAAGAGCACGCGTTCTCTGGGGGAGATACTGTACACATGGATACGCAAAGCGCACAAAAGATGTGCCGACTACAAGCTTTCGCGTGGCAGTTGCCCAACTAGCAAGACGACAGGGAATACTGATTCAAGTGAGACTCAGCATGATGGTGGGAATCTGGTACTTTAATCGAAGACATGCAATGAACAATGCTTGGTGGTGCAATTGACGGTGCAACGTGTCATTTCTGGCGGTTACGGTACCGGGTGGCACCACATCATGCGACCGGCGAAATTTTTTTGAGGCAGATGTGCAGTGGTACAGTTGAAGTTGGTGGTACAGTATGGAGGATACCTCTTGTACCTCATCGAAAAATGGCCACGCTGGCACTGTACCACGGAGAATCGTACTGCAAACGCATCTTCAAATGTGACGCGGTAGCAGGGGATTATTGATACTGTAGGACAAAGGCCTTGGAAGTAAAATGGGGGCACCGTAGGATCTGCCACCGATTTCTTCACGTGACATTCGAGGTAACTTCGTACCGAAGTCGCTGCACTGTTAAATGCACTACGTTGATTCGGGTGTTTCAATGTCCTGCCAAATCCGCACGAAGCAAAGCAGCAAGTGTCCAGCTGACAATTCGTGACCTGTTGCAATTGTTTCTGCAAACGCAAGGCAAAATCCTCCGAGTGGGTTGGAAACACTCCTTCTCATTTAGAAAATGGCTCAAGATTCCCGTTCATTGCTCTTGTGTTGTCTAGTGTTTTGCTGAACTGCGCGATCAATTTGATCATGGAGTCGTGCAAATGGATTTAGAGCCTCCAAAAGAGAAGGCTGAAACACTCCGCTTTATAGCGAACGCGAGAAACACAAGCGAAGGTGTCAAGATTAAGTGCAGAGGCTTGCAGTTTCCCCTTTTGTTGCTGAATATGCCGATCAAGAAGACTGAATTATCGATTTTAACGTTTGGTACCTCATTCAGAATACAATTTCCAAAAGGGCCCTCAATAATGTTGCTCGACTTCAAGTTACTATTTAACCGGTTATATAGCTACTTATGCTTTAAATGTTTATCTAGCACGTAACCAATAGCTGGTTTGTCTTAATTGCCGACGTTTCAGTTGCTCTAAAACAGTACGGTTACGTGGACGGAAGCGTGAGTCAATCGGAATCAAATGGGTTCGACATCTACGGTACGAGAGTCCGCTCCTTCAACAGTGTCGTTGGAGCACGCTCTCTCGCTACTTGGGCGTCTTTTCCTTTGGAGCGACCGCATTGACGGGACATGAGGCTCCGTCTTCGGTGCGACCCCAGACACCCGCATTCGAAATGCTACGTTCAGAGTCGCACGCGTCCAATCGATTGGAGTGTCTCTTGTGTGATCGATTGCGATTGGCGTGAAGCTGCGGGGGTTTGCTTGATGATTCCGCTTTGCCAAAGACCGGCCCCTAAATGCCCTGCTCAAGTTGTAATCTGGTCGAGGTGATTGCGCGGGTCCATCCCAGCAGTGTGTTTCGCCGTCGCCAGTCATCCCGGCGCTGGTTGTTAAAGACACGAAGGGGGCGAAGGGGACTGCTAATACACGCACGCCCAACACAAACTTGAAGCTCGGGCGCTGCCAACACCGAGACCTGGAGCGCGAGAGAGAACGAAAGCGAAGTGAGCGCGTTGTGGATGAGCGAGAGATCGAGAGATAGAGAGCGAGCGAGCGAGTGAGTGCGTGACGTCCAGCTGCTGCTCGCGTCCTGCGCCATACAAACGCCCATACAGAGAGCGGCCTGCGCACATTGCGGAGCTGGTTTGTCGCGATGCTCGAAGCTGTTATGCATGCCTGAAGCACGACGCACACATCCAGAGAACGAGCGGATACGGTCGATCGTTCCAAAACACGGTGGGATGCATGCATTCAAATTGAAATAGATGCATCCAGAGAGCCGTGTTTTGGCAAAAACGGCAGACCAGCTGGTCCCTCCACGTGATGGTCGGGTCATGTTTCATGGTTGAACTTTCGTCGGCGGCGCATCCCCCTCCCCCTTTTCACGAGCGCGTGCTTCAACCGCACGAGGGAGAAAGAAACTGAGATGGCGCCGCACTTCACTTGGCGTTTGTATGCGACCGCCAGGTTTCGATTTTCACGGCCAGCTGGGGCGCGAAATGACGTGGATGCATCACGGTAAAATAACCTAAAACAGTAACCCACGCTTCCGGCTCACTGCCGTGCGCTCAGTGCTGACAGGAGCGCAATTGCAGCCAGCACAACGACGATCCCAGTAAAAACATGCGAGAGAGAGAAGCATGCGCCAAGCGTGCAGGAATGCCGCAACCGCAGCAGTGCATGCGGCCTTCGAGACGCGTTTGTTTGTTTGTTTGTTTAATGCACGAGATGGAGCGAACTACTGAGACATGGGCGCTGTGATCTGATGCACTGAGTTACGTTAACTTCGTATCCGAGGAGTGCTGGTCAAAGCCCTATCCACGGCCCCGATTGGTTGGGTACAGCACACAAGTGAGCTACTGCTGTTGCATCAACATCCCCACTGTCGCGCGTTGGCCCCCCCCCCCACTCGGCCGCTGCGCTGCTGGCACAGCGGGCATCAGTTCGCAAGTGTCTCCGTCGACCACAAGTGCCCCCCTCCCTCCCCCCTTCCGCTTCCCCCACAGCCTCCGCCATGAGCCAAGAAACCTACGTCGGCGCCATCGACCAGGGCACGACCAGCTCGCGCTTCATCATCTTCACGCACGGAGGCGAGATCGTCGAGTCGCACCAGCTCGAGCACAAGCAGATCTATCCGCACCCGGGCTGGTCCGAGCACGACGCCGAGGAGATCATCCGCAACACCGACATCTGCGTCAAGGAGACGCTCGCCAAGAGCAACATCGGCCTGCACCAGCTCGCGGCCGTCGGCATCACCAACCAGCGCGAGACTGCGGTCATCTGGGACAAAACCACCGGCAAGCCGCTGTACAACGCGATTGTGTGGCACGATGCGCGTACCGCTGACATTGTGCACCGCTTGAAGAGCGGCGAGGGCGAGGGCTTCCCGGGCGTCGGCGGCGACCGCTTCCGCGCCGTCACGGGTCTGCCGATTGCCACCTACTTCTCGGCCGTCAAGATCATCTGGCTGCTCGAGAACGTGCCGGGTCTCCGCGAAAAGGCCGAGAAGGGCCAGGCGCTGTTCGGCAACATGGACACGTGGCTGATCTGGCACCTCAGTGGCGGCGTGGACGGCGGCGTCCACGTGACGGATGTCACCAACGCGTCGCGCACCAACCTCATGAGCTTGGACACGTTGGACTGGAACGACGACATTCTCAAGTGCCTCAACATCCCCAAGGCGCTCTTGCCCACGATCAAGTCGTCTTCGGAGGTGTACGCCAAGGGTGCCGCTGACAGCGTCGTCGCGGGAGTGCCAATCGCCGGTGACCTCGGCGACCAGCAGGCTGCGCTCTTCGGCCAGACGTGCTTCGCGCCAGGTGAGGCCAAGAACACGTACGGCACGGGCTGCTTCTTCATGATGAACACGGGCACGACGCCGACGCCGTCGACCAAGGGTCTGCTGACGACTTTGGGCTACAAGATCGGTGACCAGCCTGCCGTGTACGCGCTTGAAGGCTCCATCTCGTACGCCGGCGCGCTCATCCAGTGGCTGCGCGACAACTTGAAGATGATCAAGGACGCGCCAGAAGTGGAGACCCTGGCCAAGCAGGTCCAGGACAACGGCGGCGTGTACCTCGTGCCAGCGTTCTCGGGTTTGTTCGCGCCTCATTGGCGCGACGACGCGCGCGGTGTGCTGGTCGGCCTGACGGCGTACGCCACGCGCGAGCACATTGCGCGCGCGGCCCTCGAGGCCACGGCGTTCCAGACGCAGGAGGTCGTTCACGCCATGGAGTTGGACTCGGGCGTACATCTAACGAAGCTCAAGGTCGACGGCGGCATGGTCGTCAACCAGACGCTCATGCAGTTCCAGTCGGACATCTCGAACGTGCCAGTGGTGCGCCCCGTAGTGGCGGAGACGACGGCGCTCGGCGCGGCCTACGCTGCCGGTCTCGCCGTCGGCTTCTGGAAGACCGTCGAGGAGCTGCGCGAGAACTGGAAGATCAGCGCCACGTGGGAGCCCAACATGGCGCCGGAGAAGCGCATCACGTACACGACGCAGTGGAACAAGGCCGTGCAGCGCACGCTCAACTGGGAGGAGCCGTCCAACATGTAAGTTGCTGGCACCGCTTTTGCCACCGCGCTGCTCAACGTGGAGAGTAGCAAGCTGGCTGACACTGAACAAACCGTTTAGGGCTTCGTCCGACGCTGCTTGCGAGCCCGCGCATGAGCTCAGCAGCCGTCTGTGAGTAGTAGACATCTAGGGGACCCATCATTTTTGCGCATCTAATCTATGTCGACGTTCCAAAGTGCCGCGCGACCGCTTTTTTTTGTTTTTTTACTGTTTGGAGGACACGGAGACGTTGTATTTTTCCAGGAGGCTGGCCAGTCGGTCGGACGAGTACTCCTATTGCGGCGCGGATGCGCTGCAGGCGTTGACGCATTCGTGATTGGTGCAAAGCTCACAGAGGGCGACAAAATGGTTTTCACAGGCAGCTGGCGCTGCAAGCGGAGGTCGAAGGTCGCGTGCGGCTGCGGTGGAAGGAGCGATGTTGCATGGTTGTCGTCCTCTTCCCGGACGGAAGGCAGCGGCACCGAAGCGTCAAAGCCGCGCGGTAGTTCGTGCGCTGTAGGCGTCGAACTATTAGGAGCGGAAACGCGTAGCTCCTCGTCCAGCACACCCTTCCCGAGCTCGTAGATCCACGAGATGGGCTTGATCTCGGCTGTGAGCGGCGACAACGACGGTTTCGTGGACGGCAGTGACAGCGCGAGACTGGACCCCCAGCCGTCGTGCTCGTGCTGGCTGCTGCTCGACGTGAGCGCGCTGAGCTCGATGGGCCGCAGCTTTACAGCGGCTCTCTTCTTGGGCATCTTGGTCGTTGGACGCGCCGATCGGGCTTGCGGTTGCGGTTGCAATTGCATCTTGTGCGGCGGTCTGTTCTTCGCGGCTCCGGGGTCCGGCTGACTGTGAGACGAGCAGCTCGCGGTTGCCGTTGCGGCTGGCAGCGGGATGATGCGCTTGGGCTTGCGGCCGTCGACCAGCGGCGTCAGGTCCTGTGCGTAGCACACGACCATGTTCGCGCGGGACTGCTTGCGCTGCTCGAGCGACGTGGACTCGGGCAGCGGCTGGGACGACGGCGCGCCTCCGCCATCCACTGCCGAGCGCGAGCGCTTCTCCAGACCTGGCAACGCGAATGGATCGCCTGCGAAAACGGTGCGGCGCAGCGGAATCGGGATGACCTCTTTCATCATCATCTTCCTCTTCTTGCTGCTACTCGGCGGCGCGAAGTCGTCGTGGCGTGCGTCGTCGTCGTCCTCGGGGCTGCTGGTCGGGACGGCGAATTGCTGGAGCTTGCGCGCTTCGTCTTGCTTCTTCTTCTGTATCGCCAGCTGGAAGTGGCGCCTTCGCTCGCGCGCGAGCTCTCGTTCCGCGGCGAGCTGCTTGGCCTGCGCGTCCTTGCGCGCCTGGATCTCGTCTCGCTGCCTGCAAAGCAGCTCCTGCTGGGACCGAAGCAGCCGCAGTTGGTCCTGATACCTCGCCTCTGCTTGCACGAGTTGGCTCAGCTTCGGCAGCGGAGACGCATGCGGATGATGCGCGGACGCCGGGTGCTTCGCCATCGCGCATTGGCACGCGGCGCAGAACGCCTGGCCATCCTCCTGGTTCGTCCCTTCGTCGCCAGCTTCTCCAGCGCGCTCTTCGGGGCCCTCGACCAGCCCAAAGCAGTTGCAGCACACGCTGGACTGCGTCTTCGGCTTGATCTTCGCGGCCTCTGCGATCTGCTGGCGACGCAGTGCCCACGCCTGTTGGATCGCAGTCGCGGCCCACTCGCGCTCCAGCTCGTCGTCGCTGTCCGCATCCGCCTCGCTGCCGCTTGGGTCCCCATCGCCGCGCTCACTGCTCGCATCTCCACTTGCCTCGTCGTCAGCGGCCGCGTGCACTGGTCTCCGCATGCTCGTCGTCGCTCTGCTGCGTCGCTGCGGAAGGCACAGCGGCCACTCAGGCCCACAAATAGCCGGCGGGCTTCCATAATTAGCGCCGCCATGGCGCCAGCGGAAAACGCTCTGACGCCAGTCAAACGCGCCGCATGAAGCCATCGCCTTCCATACTTGACTCCATACAAAAAAAACAAAAAACAAACAAAAAAAAAAGCAAACGCGGCCACATGAGCAGCTCCGTCAAACGGCGTACTGTAGGGAGAAACGCGTCGTGTTTATGCTCAACTTGAAGATCCGAGACCTCGCTTTACTGACCTTCTCCATTCCCTCTCCCTCTACACGCCCTGTTGAACTTGCGCCTCCAACTTCAATGCGTTCGTAAAGCGAGGGACACGTGCTTGGCCGCCTCCGAACACCCTGAAACGCAATGAGGTGGCGCGAAGCACCCGCGCCAAGGCTGCGCTCAGTGCGGATCTCGCCCTCTGCCTCGCCCGCCGCCGCCCTTCATCCTTCGCGCGCTTGTCCTCGCCGGCCATGTCCGCAGCGTCCGTGGTCGTGTCCCCGCCCGTGCCGTCGGTGCGGGCCCCCAAGCACGCGGACCTGCAACAGAACGTCGGCATGAAGATCGTGCTCGGCGGCATCGCCAACACGATCGCGTGCGCCATCACGCACCCGGTCGACACGATAAAGGTGCGGCTCCAGCTCCAGAGCCTTGCGGCCCCGACGACGGCGGATGTGCTGTCGACGCGGTACTTGGGCTTCCGCCACGGCCTCATCACGATCCTCAGGGAGGAGGGCTTCGTCAACGGCTGGTACAAGGGCGTGCAGGCGTCGCTCATCCGAGAGGCGTCGTACTCGTCCCTGCGCTTCGGGCTGTACGACGTCGTGAAGGAGATCTACGAGGACCGCGTGTTCCCGAACGCCAAGGCGTCCATCGGCGGTACGACGCCGCTGTACATCAAGCTGCTCGCCGGAGCCACGTCCGGCGCCGTCGGCAGCGCGCTCGCGAGTCCCATGGACCTCGTCAAGGTGCGCATGCAGAGCGACCGCACGGGGCAGCGCTACGGGAACCGCTTCCTCTTCGCGTGCAAGGACATCTACCAGCACGACGGCATCATCAAAGGCTTCTACCGCGGCGTCGGGCCGACGACGTTCCGCGCCATGGCGCTCACGGCCGCGCAGCTGCCGAGCTACGACCACATGAAGGTGGTGCTGCTCCAGCACCCGTCGTTCGAGGAAGGGTTCACGGTGCACATGATCGCGAGCATGTTCGCGGGGCTCATGGCCGCGACCGCGTCGTCGCCGCTGGATGTGATCAAGACCAAGGTCATGAACGAGTGTTCCAAGACGGCGGCGTCGCCCGACCAGTTCCAGAGCACGCAGCTCATCCGGCGCGCGTTCTTCCAGGTGCTGCACACGGACGGCGTGCGCGGCTTCTTCAAGGGCTGGCTGCCCAACTGGATGCGCCTCGGACCGCACACCATCATCACGCTCATGGTGTACGAAGAGCTACGCAAGATGATGGGGCTCCGACCAGTATGATCGTGTCTTTTATTGTTTCACGTGTTGCCTGTACTATGGACGTGATAAATGCTTGTACATACATGCTGTTTCTCTTTCTTGCCATGGCTGTGTGGCTCATTGGCTGCTGCCGTCCATCGACAGCAGCGGTGTCCGGTGCTCTTGCAGCACGAAGAGCGAGCCGATGGCGCGGATCTCCCACCGCAGGATGACCAGCAGCACCTCGATGAGCCAGAACAGGTTGCTCGGGTCCCTCGCGACCACGGCACCGCCAAACGAAAACACGCAGTCGGTCTCGTTCTCGTCGTCTTCCACGAGCACCCTGCAGCACAGACAAAGACACAGACTCACCCGTCAATTCATGGCTCCCCGCAAAACACGGCAGCGAGCGACTTTACCAGCTGAACACGTCCTCCCATCGCTCGCGCTTGCCGAGCTTGTCGAGGTCGAGCGAGTTGTCCTCGATGCGCGACGGGTCGAGGCCGTGCGAGACGATCATCACGCCGTTCTCGGTCTTGAACCGCGTCATGAGGAACAAGCTCTTCTGCACGACGTCGAGGTCCATCTGGTCGACCGTGCGGTAGACGACGACGTTGTTCTCGTCGAGCTGCTGCACGACGTGGTAGCGCATGTTGAGGTACGGCGAGTACAGCTGCACGAGCTCCTTGGGCTGCGTCATCATGCTCCACGTCGCGTTGCTCACGTCGTCGGCGCGGCGGTGCGGGAAGTTCTTCTGGAAGCAGAAGCTCAGCACGCCGTCGAGCAGGCTGCGGCGGTCCGTCCACCCGAGCACCGTGAAGCCCGGCGGATTTGCTTTCTGGGCGTCAATGTACGAGCTGATCCGGTTGTACGCGACACGGCTCACCTCGAGGCACTCACCGATCGAGAACGGCCGCAAGAGGACCCTCTCCTTGGCGTTGTGCGCGGCGGTCTGCTTCCGCGCGTCTTGCTGCTTCACATCGAGCAAGTGCTGCAAGCTGCCGTGCGCCTTGTCGTGGTCCATCTGGAGGTTGCGCAGGTCCTCGTTCTCCTTGTACAGGTTCTTGCGAACGCGCGTGAGCTCCAAGAGCAGCTGCTGGCGGCTCGGCGACGGCTCGAGGGCCTCGGCTTCGAGCGCCATCTCGTCCGCATACCGCGCTGCTCGCTGCTCCTGCTCGACCAGAATGCGTTCGTACTCGTCTTCGAGCACGCCAACCTGCGCGCGCAGTTCGTTCAGATTGTACTACACGAAAAAGAAAAAAAATGAAACACACACACACGCCGTGAAAATTAGTGCGCGCCGCCTTCATTTCCGCATCATCCTCGAAGCAGGCACGGCAGACGCACGATCTTTCGGTAGTAGCTGCGGCGCACTTTGCTCCGATTGCGCTCGCGCCGCTCGATCTCCACAAGCGTCAGCTCGCTCGCCTCCTTCTTCATCGACTCGCGCTCTCACGTCTCGCCGAACACGTTGACGTATACGCTGTCCAATGCGGCCCCAGCTGTTGCGCCGTGTCTCTAGGTTTGTCTCTTGCGCGCGGCTGGCGGCAGCTGCGAGCGCACGCGGCGCAGCTCGTCAGTCGTCAGCGCGGCGAGCTCTGGCTCAGGGCTTCTGGTGCGCTCGTGCAGCAGCCGCCGCATGAGCTTCGCCAATCGCGACTGCGGGGTCTCGCCTGCCAAAGCCAACCGTGATGAGATCAGCCGCGCAAGGAGGTTCGAACGATACACTCGCTAATCTAATACAGACTCAACACCAGGCAACGGCGGGAAACGGTTTTCTCTAACTCTATGTATCGCTAAATTAATATAGTACGTAGATGGGAAGGGGGACGAGGATGAGAGCCATCTGCTGCCAGCATGAGCTGTGTGAGCCCCACGTTGAAGCGCGGCAGGTCACTTGTCCGCGCGCTCAGCGTGGTCCTCGCCTGACAGCAGTGGCGCCGGCGGAGATGCGCTGCGCGGCGCCGTCTCGAGCCCGAGTTTGCTCTCCCACCGCAGCGCGATCAGCAGGTTCTCGAACAGCCAGAACGAAGGGCTCCGATCGCCCATGTTGTTCATGATGCCGCCGTGGGCCACTCGGAACCGACACGCGCCGAGACTCGACGCTGCGAGCGCTGCGGCATCCGCTCCGTCGCTGCTCTCTTCAACGCTCAGCCAGTACATGGACTCCCTCCAGATCTTCTTTTTGTGCAGCGTGTACTCCGACATCGACTCCATGCGCAGCTTGTGCTCGGCCTTCTTCAGCCCTTTGCAGATGATCAGACACCCGCCGTTGTTGCCGCACTCGATGCGCGTCATCACGATCAGCGCCGTCGTGATCGAGTCTTCGCCCTCTTTCTCCATTGTCCGGTACAGCACGTAGCTGCTCGAGTCAAAGATCTGCATCACATGGAAGCGCACGTGCAGGGTCCGCGCGTACAGCTCGCTGTGTTTCTCCGGCGACGTCAGCGTCTCCCACGCCTTTTGCGCAACGTCGCCGACAGTCTTGGGACTCGCAAACTGCTTTTCAAAGTAAAACCGGAGCGCATTGTCGTCGACGACATGGGAACTCTTCCAGCCGAGAACCTGATTTGTCGCCGTCATCTGCTGCTTGTTCGCCAGAAACGACTCAACCTGGCCAAGCGCGTGCTGCGAGAACCCCGTGAACGCCTCAAACGACATCTCCTCCATGATCAGCATCGGAGAAGGGAGCGACACGCGCTCGCCCTGGTTAGCGCCACTGTGCGCCGAATGGTCCATCTGGAAGCAACGCCAACGACAACGTCAGTCTTTCATAACGATGCATGCGTGCGGATGCGCTTCGAGAGCAAGCAACGTACGAGTTGGTAGTTCACATCAAACAGCCGCTGCAGCCGGAATGCGCTCTTCTCTCGATCTTCAAACGAGTCTTGGAGCTGCTGGTTCTCTGCCCAGAGCCCGTCACGGAGCCGAGATAGCTCCATGTAGCGCAGCAGCAGCGCCGATTTCTTCGCGTTATCTGCGTCGTCGTTCCCAGGAAGGAAGCGCCCTTCCCACTGCTGCAGCACGTCATTGTACTGCCGCCGCAAGTCGTCTGCGTGCGCGCGCAGCTCGCCAAGTGTTTCCTGCACAAGCAAGAGCGCAACAGGGGCGGTCAATCCAACCGGCAGTGTCTCGCGCAACACAGAGCGCATCTATCTCCCGTACGATTTTCCTATAGTACGAGCGCCGAACCGAGTTCCGGTTCTTCTCCTTCTTTTCCTCGTCTGACGCGAGCTCCGACGCGTCGTCGTCCTTCGTCTCCGCTTCTGCTGGCGCGAACGGCGCCGACGACGTGGCCGCTTTCCGCTTCCGGCACTTCGGCGCTCCTACTGCGACCGCCGCCTTGCCCCCTTCCCTCTGGTCGCCGCTTGAGGCGCTTGGCTCGCTGCGCAGCTCGCGCATGTGCGCCATCGCCTCCACGCAACGTTCGTTTAGCGCCAGTGGCCTGCGACCGTGCTCGTCTCGTTCGCTCCCGTCACGCTCTCGGATTACGGATGGCCCACATGTTCTCCACGTACTCACTCAGCGCAGCCGGCAAGAGCGCTTAGAAATCCTGCTCGAGCGTTTTCGCCAATTGTCGCTCAGAACCTATAACTTAGTGCTCTTTATTTGACGAAATACATGCGTAAATAGTTTTTTTGTAGCCAATAAGAAGGTATAATCTCACACGTTATTCGCTTATTGAAGGATTGCTGCACTGGCAGTGCTGCTACAGTAAGCGTCATGTTATATGCAATAATGTATATTACTGTACTCATGACGCTATTATTAGGGCAACTTTTGCTTAATAGAGTACCCATCGTAAGAGCATCTTCACCGTCAACAAACTATTACGGGATTAATCGAGAATGTCACCTTCGAAAATCTAAAGTGATTTATCGAAAATGTCACTCCTGATATTTTTTTCAAAACAGAATAACAATGCACTCACTCGAAGAAAGAAAAATATGTTACCGACTTCGCGCA
>JAADVP010000845.1:0-13775 GCA_023335675.1 Globisporangium solare
AAATTCATTGTCACAAAATTCAAAATTATCACTAATAATCATATATGTTTGAATTGTATAAATTCCGGATTTTTCAAAAGTTTTGCGACCTCCCGGAAACACCCCATTTTGTACCGGTTAAGTCAGAGATGGGTTGTTAAGGAACCGTTTCGAATTTAGCCAGATCACTACCAATATTTTAAATCCGAAATCTTCCATGCGTATATAAGCGAGACAGCAGAGTACCTCCTCAAAATCTGCATTCGCCCGCGAATCCGCGAATCTGAAGATTCGTCCACTTTTGCGCGCAAGCATCCATATTCACACTCGAGGCGTAAAAGGGTATCTTCGACAGACTGGTTGCAGTGCTGAATACTCACTGTATGCCATCAGTCATGCGTGACCGCCAGTCACGCGCTCGCTCCATCTCCGTTGCGACTCTCTAACGCGGTAATCGAAGCGGTCAAGTCCGAGCGGAACCCAACCTCAAATTTGCGAAATCGGAAAGTATGAGGGCTCTTGCGAATTATATCACGCACAGAACACTATACTAGTAGTAATAGTGCCGCACTGGTGGCGACTGCATCGCTGGATGCATCGCAGAGAAAGAAAAAAGCATACCAGCAGTTGAAAGTTGTCGCGAACAACCCTGCAGACTTGTTGCTATTGTAATATGCTTCGAGAGGTTGGTGCTCATGAGAAATCAGCAAACTCGGTTCGCCTTTCAAAATAAAAAAGGGGAGAGCTTGGGTTAGAGCATTCTATCTACCGAACCCTTTCATATGCATACAATAATAGATACTGATATACATATATAGATCAAAATAGCGCGTATGCTATAAAAGAAAACTGTATAAATTAATTCATCTACGGTTTCTTGGACAAAAGCCTTTACTCGTCTATCGGGTGTGTACAGTCCCGTCCCACTGTACGTAGGCGTGCGTGTTCCACAAGATGCGAGTTGCAGCGTGACGCCTGCACCGCGCAGCGCTCGCGGGCACGCGAATCTCCTCGCGTCTCGCAGACCTTCCTCCCTATGGACCGTGCGCGTAGCGTGAGGGCCGCCGCCTGCCGTTCGGAGCCATTTCGCGATTGCGGTCGGGCGCCGGAGCTGCGAGCGACCTCGGCGAAGACGAACGATGGAGCTGCGCTCTTTCCCGCTGGACGCGGCTCGGCTGCCGACGCTGCAGGTGGACCGCCACACGCTCGGGCAGTGGACGCGCGCGGCGCAGCACGAGATCGCGCAGCTCCTGGCGAACCGCGAGTCGTGGTACTACCGCGGCTAGGAGCCCAAGTACGCGTACAAGCTCATCTACAACAAGAAGGGGCTCGAGGGCTTCCTCAACACGGCCGAGGCCGCGCGCCGCAAGGAGTTTTACGCGCACTGGCATCCTCAAAATGTACCTCGAGGACGTGTCCTACGGGCTCTACTGCGAGACGACGCTCGCGCAGCGCCACATGAGCGCGTTCCTGGACGACGACGACTTTCTCGACGCCGCGGTGCTGCTTGTCGACGACACGCAGTCGGTCGAGGACGCGTTCCAGTTCTCGGGCGTGAAATGGGTGGCCACGCGCTCGCCCTCGGGCGTGGACGTGGACGTGCGCTCCGACTTTGTGTATTTTGAGTATTCGTGCACCACACGCGACGCCGACGGCCGCGTCGTGTTCATGCAGTACACGACGTGTCCCGACTTGACGTCCAGTCAGTTGCAAGAGCCCGGGCTGCCCGCGACGCTCGCGAGGGGTAAGAGCCACCGCGTCACGACGTTCCGAGCGGACCCAGAAGGCACGCACGTCCAGTGCGCCGGGACGCTCGTCGCGAGCGAAGAGATCCCGTCCTGGGTTGGCATGAAATCGGTGCTGCAGACGTTCGCGAGCCTGAACAATGTCGTCGGCGTCGCATCTGCCCGCGCGATCTCGAGCCTTGGGGTCGCCAAGGCCAATTCGGCGAACGACAAGTGCTGTTATCTGTGCAAGAAGAAGTTCAGTACACTACGCACGCCCCAGCGTTGCCGCGCGTGTGGCCACAACACGTGCAAGAACTGCACCGTCAAGCTCAAATTCGTCAACGAGGAGCGGCTGCTGCCGGCGTCATCGTCGTCGCCTGCCGCCGTCGTGGGGGCGCTTTTGCTCGAAGACAAATTCTGTTTGCCGTGTGTGCGCCGAGCACGGGAGCAGCGACCCGAGGGCGACGGTGCAGTCATGCAATTTGCCAGCTCGATCGTCTCGGAGAGCAGCAACCAGACCAACCAGTCGTCGTTCGACGACGCCGCGTTCGAAACGGGCTTTCCCGATCTCCATGACTTCGGCGACGACGACAGCGAGTACGGCAAAGCGCTGTACCACAAGAGCTACGTCGCGCACCCGCAGCGTCACACGAGCAGCAACAGCGGGACCGTGCGAGCGCATCTCCTGTCGCCGAAGCAAGGCAGCTCCAGTATCTCTCCTGTGATGGCGTTCATGGCCCAACAGAGCGCGCGGTCATCGGCGCCGTCGCTGCCGCCTTCACGCTTGTACCCAGACGCTGGCCCCGCGAGCGACCGAGGAGGAGCGCGCTATGTGGCCGAGGCCTTCCCCGTCGCCGAGTCGTTCAGCAAACTCTCGCAGTCGATCGCCGCGCAGGAAGCGATCCTGCAGAGTATGCACCAAGAGCAGCGCAAGCTGCGCGCGTACCAGCGCCGCGCGGCAGCAGCAGCGGACCCTCTGAACGACGACGCAGCAGCCTTGCGCTTGGCGGGCAACGCCAGCAGAAACCGGTTCGAGGTCCTCTCGGACGCAGCGTGATAGGGAGCTGCTGCTGTGTGTGTGAATAGCGTGTGGGTTATGTCGCTGGCCGACCGATCAGAGCGGCCAACGCAACAAAGTAAGTTAAATTAAATGAAGGTGTGACGCTCTCCCAATAAGGCTCGCGCGTCATAGTACCAAACGCGATGACGTCTATGAGAGGGAAGATTGACGCGCAACTCGCAATGTGCGTTGCCCCTTCTCAGCAACCGGTGTGACTGAATCTGGGCGCAGGTCTTGAGCCGCGCGCTCATTCTATGCATCAGCGAAGGCACTCGTGGCTCGAGTCTCCTCCAGTTCAAACGGCCGCTTGCCCCGTTTTTTTTTGTCAGAGTACACACCCAAGCAGCGCCAGCGCCAGATACCCTGAGATGCTTGGCCTGCCAGTATCAGTTGACATTCGCCAGCGTGCTCTTGCTTTGAGGCTGGCAGAGTTTTAATTAGCTGGCTTGGCCGCCATGCAGAGTACTGAATTGCAAGAGCACGGGTCCCCGAGACCTCGCGCAGCAATGGCAGCAGTCGAGTACGTCACGTTTGTTGCATTGCTTCGGCTACAATTAATAAATTAGGACTACTACCTATCCACTCGCAACCACATCCAAATAAACACAAGAAGTCGAGAAATCGCCTCTCGGGGAAGAAAATGTGCCTACGCCTCGAGGATCTCGAACCGGTCGGCGTCGGCCGTGAATGACTTGCGGCCGCAAGGCGAAATCGGCGGCGAAGCCACAAACTGCGCGCTCGGCGTGCGCGTGTTGCGTCGCCCCATCATCTTCTGGCCCTCCTGGTGGATCTTCTTGAGCAGCGTGTTCTGCGCGGCAATCGATTGCGCCATGTCCGAGAACGCAATGAAATCGGGGGCTGGTCCCGCCATCGAGGGCGGCGTCGCCGTGCTCGTCGGTAGGGGTGTGCGCTGAGTAGGCGCTTGGGGGACTGTCATCGGCTCGAGAAGTGCGTAGTTTACAGGCGAGACCAAGCGAGAAGACGCCGTCGTTGCCGTGCGAGGCACACGCGCTGACTCGTCGTCGCCTTCGGCCGCGGTGCTCAGCTTCTTGCGCAGGTCGTTCATGTCGAAGCTGCTCGAGCCTCCCGCGTCCAACTTGGCGATCACGTCGTGCACAAACGCATCGGATTCGCTCGTCATGCTCGACGATTTGTAGTCCACGTCGAACGAGCCGATGGTGTTCGAGTCGCTGTTTACAGACGCAGAGGACATCGACAGGGACACGGCATTGTGGTTGCCCGAGAACGACAGCGTGCCTCCGAATTGGCGCTCCTGACGAGAGTGCATGATGCACTTGAGACAGAACTTCTCCGTCGTCACAGGCAGCGTCGACGAGTACAGACTGGTCTCGTTGAAGAATTTGAGCCCCACGATGCAGTGGCGGCACGTGTACCGCCCGCAAGACCGGCAGTTCTGGCGCGCGCGGGTCAGCATGTTAAACTTCTTGGTGCACACAAAGCACACCTTCTTGTCGTTGCCCGCTGGCGCCTTCGGTACTTTCTTGAGCACGCCGAGGTTCATGATCGCTCGCGCATCGGCGAGTCCGACCAAGTTGAGAATGCTGCGGAAGACCTGTTCGATGGCCTTGCTCGAGCTGCGCGAGGATCCGCTCTTGCTGTTCTCAAACGCGCCAGCTGACTGGCAGAGCGTGCCATTGTCTCCATCAAGGCGGAACGTGTTGATCACGAACAAGTTGCCGCGCACGAGCCCCATGTCCTGCTCTTCGAGCTGGTGGCGAAACAGCTTCGGCGACTCGGTGTACTGCACGATCACGTCTCGGCCGTCGGCGTCCTTGGTCTTGCACGAGTACTCAAAGTAGATGTAGTCGCGTGGCGCCGCACTGGCTCCCGACAAGCTGTACGCGGCCCATTTCACACCGGCGAAGAGAAACGAGTCCTCATGGCTCTGGCGCTCCGCGACGTGAAGAATCGCAGCATCCAGGAAGTGCTCCTGGTACAGCTGCGCCTGCACCGAGCGCTGCTCAAACGTGGTCTCGCTGTAGAGTCCGTACGAGATGTCGTCGAGCGGCAACTGGATGTGGCCCTGGCACAGAAACTCTTTCTTCTCCTGCTGCTGCGCGGTGCGCGTGTACCCCTTCAGCGACTCTTTCTCGTACACGGGCTTGAACGCGTTCTTGAGCTCGTCGCCGCGGTAGTACCACGAGTTGCGGTTGAGCACGACGTTGCTGATCTCGGTCTTCGCGGCTTGAGTCCACTTGCTCACGGTGCCGGCGTCGGGGTAGAGTCTCGGGAGGAGCCCCTCATCAAGCGGGAAGCGCAACTCCATCGGATCCATGGCGAGCTAACTATCTGGCAGTTCAAAGCGAGAAAAACGCTTTGCTACGTGCGACTTGCTGCTGTGTGTTCGGCGCGTCCAGCGTGGCGGCGATTCCGCGAAAGTTGCCGACTGCGCTGCCCTCAGGCCTGACTCTGGCAATGGACGCTGGCCGCACTGCGGCGAGGCTGGGGCGCGTGATGAGTAAACCACATGGTGAGTGTCTCTCTTTCGCAAGAAAGACGAGGAGATCAGTTGGCGAAGGCACAGAAATGAGCCAAGTGATCCAGTCATATATCCGTACATACGTATAATGAACTGTCTTTTCCTGGCCCTCGAGCATGCAAAAGCGCAGTCAACGCGTATACTGCGCCGTCGTTGTATACAGTCTCCGCGGCGCCAAATCCAGCAGCGTATAGCGTCTACCATCAAATCGTAATTTCGGTTCACACCCTTTCCCGTGCGGTGCGCAGACCAGCCATGGTCGCTCGCCTGCGCACGCAAGCCCCCGTCTCGCAGGCGTCGTGGCGTTGCCCCCATTGTCCACTGATCCGGTTCCAGACACACGCACACACAGTTGCAGTCACATGGCTGGGCCGCCGTGGGACCCATGGGCACGGGCCAAGTCAGAGCCGCAGCCATCACGAACAAATTTGCGCCGCACATTGCCGGAGTGACTAACTGGTACGTAATGTGCGGGTAGATCCAGTTTAACAGTACAGAGCTACACTTCGAAAGAACTTACGCCATGGCTTTGGTGGTGCTTGATGCTGGAACGTTACAGTGTGTTGTAGAGGTCGGTGGTGGTGCTCCGCTTTGCTCGCGGCGTCGTGAACTCTGGTTTCTCGGCGCGAACGGATACATCCGAGCGTCTGTTTTCGAGCGACACCAGGTTGCCTTTACAGAGTCGTCGTATTTTTTTTCCACAACTGTTCTCACGATTCACAGGAGCGTGGAGTCAGGAACGCCCGGCGCACGGGGCAACATCTGTTTTTCCTTGTGATGTCTGTCGCCGTTAAAGGCGCACTTCACACTGACTGCTGCAGTTTCGGAACATTTAGATGTTTTTTTTTGTTTGCTGCATGGACGCGCCGCACTGCATTTGATTTTCTTGAACATATTTACGAGAGCAGATCTGCTCTGTGTCGAGACGATCAGATGGCGCTGAAAGGTCAGACACTTGACCGTCACCATCTTGATGGCGCTCGCCTTTCTTTGACTTGTTTTTCTTGGTGATGTTTTGCGGGATCGGTCAACGCTCTCCTCCTTTCCTTTCCAAGCCGCAGCAGAAGAGGCTCGAAGAATCCTACCAGGATGCATTTGTACTGTATGCGGCATACAGTGAGCAAGGCAACTCGTCGTGCAACTCGTTGGCGTGTGGCGTTTTTGCCACGGAAGCGAGGTGGAGTGGATTGCCCAAAAGAAATGGCCGTTGCCGAGCACGGACTCTGGGGATGGATCGCGCGGCGGATTAAAAAGCACTGAGCCTTTGCCTCGAGATCTTGAAGCACGCTTGCTGTGGCACGAAATCCATCAGTCTTTCAGAAACAAAGGTCACAAAATTTTGTGAGAACGGATCGATTATTAATACGTGTACAGATTTTGAGGCGTCCCCGATAACCACCTGCTGGGGAGATTTGAGCTGGCTGTCACGAGTGTAACGCCTTGCTGATGCCCGAGGATTTGCAGCTTGCTGTCCGACCCCGCGGCTTTGGTGTGTTCGGTCTCAGAAAAGCACACCAAAGTGCAAATGAATCTCTAGCATCTTGTACGTGTGCTTCTACCGTAAATGCGTGCAACTTTATCCCCCAGTCACAGAGGTGGCTACCGATATCGTAGGTGCATCACCGCTCAGCAAGTGGTCAGATTCGTCAGACGGTGAGCAGCAGCTCTGTTCGGCATCACCGGCAGCTGCGAGTTGCACAAGCGACCGATCCATGTTCTTCAACCTCTTGATCATTTTTTTGATCTGCAGAGGTTTCACCGGGAAAGTCTGAGCTGTCACCTTACTATTGTCGAGATTCGAGATCGCAGTCGCGTGTTCCTGGAGCACTACCAGGATCAGCGCACACTCCCGCATCAACTTAGCGGTCAGCGTCTTCAAATATCCAAAGTGATTGTGCCATGCTGCGACGCGCGTGGCGTGAGCGCGTTCCTGCTTCTTCATGAGCTTTTCACGGATCAGCAGCAGCTTCAGCACTTTGACGCTCACATCCTGGATTTCCTCGACGTCTTTGCCCAGGTGCTTCTTCTCAAGCTTCCATTTCGTTTGCTCATACAGAAACTGCTCGTGATCGCATGCGATTTGCTGTTTTGTATCGTGTACTTGGTCTTCAAGGAATGCGATTTTCTGTTGATAGATCTTCAGCGTATCTATGTGCATCATTTGGGAGAGGTCACGTTGCTGGCGGCGCAATTCGCCGCGCATACTCGCCGATTCCTCGACAGACATCCCAAAGCGCTCGTCAAGCTGTCGATAGCAGGTACGTTGGTCTTCATACGCCATCCGCCAGTGCAACGCATGGAGCTCGGCTTGCTTTGCTTCAGCTTGAAGATCCATGATCCTGCGTTTGACAATGACACGCGCGCTTGTGTCGTCACCAGGTACGTCAGTGTTCATTGCGATAGATTTACTCGTGGTTGCTGCGTGTGAGAGTGATCTGGCGCTGGCATAGTCCTCGCAAATCACTGATCGTGGTATCAGTGGTGCGTAATTCTGTGCATGTACCCTGATCATTGCGAAATGCCATTATACTTACTTTGTTGCTGGTTGTACAGGGAAGTGAGATCTGAAACTCGCTTCTGCATGTCGCCTGCAAGAAACAGACGTATTTGAGATGACCATTTGGCGCTCGCAAATGGATCAATTGCAATGATATGCATTCAAGAGGAAGAATAAGCGTCACGTACTCGACTCCAGTGCATGCAATTGCACGAGCATCTGGATACGCGCGTCATGGTCTTCTTGGATGAGTCCATAGCTTTCGTTACGCTCTTTCTCCTTTTCGAAAGCCGCATATTTCCATTCTGCGAGGACATCCTCCCACTCACTGACGAGTACTTCCACTTTGTCAATTGAGAGGTGCTTCCACTGCCACACTTGTGATATACAACGATGCGGCGCGGCATCCGCTCGCAAAAGGTCGCAGATCGCGTCGTTTAGTATCAAGATGGCGCCGAGCAGGCGCTCTTGCATCGCTCGGTTCTCTTTCGCTCGGTTATCGCCATCGCGCTGCATCCACGCAAGCGCTTTTCTCGTTGTGTCTTGAGTGGAATCGCTCGTGCATTCGTTTACGCGTGCAAGAAATGGTTCGTCACCAGTGTTTCCTGTCATTGCGCAGCACAAAGTGAACCATGTTAGTCAAAATATGACATGAACCACCAGGCGGCTGTGACGAATTGCACTTTGCAACGCAAACCTGGAGGTATCCTCGCGCTGAGCGACAGCTCTGACAAATGGAGATCCTCACCAGGCTCCCAGTCGCTCCCCATACTGCTGCAGCTGTCGGCATCACTCTCGCTCAGGTACGCCAACAACTCCATGCTGTGTCTACCGAATGAGTTGGACTTCGAGTAACGAACGTGGTCATTACTGCGGCTCGCAGGATGCGTGGCGCTGTCCGCACATTTATAAGCAGAGCCATCCTCGTTCCCACGATAGTTCTCTTTCTCGTCACCGTCTCCGTTTGTCAAACGATTGTGCCGGTGTTCCAGAACCGACCTGTTGCCCGCAGACGACCGCGGAGATGGTGACGCCATCGCGTGCGAGTGGCGGCGTTCGCGCGCGCTCCGGACGGCGTCCTGCAGCTGCTGTGCTGCTCTGAGCAGCGGCTCCAGCGCGCACGGATCCTTGGGCGCATGCATCATTGCCGATGCGGCCGAAGGGGCACACTTGCGGCGTTTAAACGTCACGCATAGTGATTGGTGAAAAATGAAACTTGAAATGGCGCGGATTGGTTGAGATTGCCTTTCTTGCGCATCGTGGGTTCAGTAGCACTTCTGGTTCCGGGAGACGTCCTCAACCACCACGTTCGCTACGAAACAAGGTACAACTATCATTCCTATTCACCTACATGTAAAGACAAATGACACCGTGTTTTGCAAAATTCGAAAAGCATATAGAGCAGAGAATCGGCTCCGCACGCATTTACGGCCATTTTTACAACTGGAGTTTCCTGCTCAAGAAGGGAAAATGGAATCCGAGCTGCTCGAGCGATTGGAGAAGTGGGCCAAGGAGAGCCCCGCGAGGGTGGGTGCTGCGTTTGCATCTGTGCCCGCATGCGCATTCCGCGCGCGTGCGTGGGCGTTTGCCGACTCGTTTCTTCCATGTGGTTCTCATTTACCGATTGTTTGTACTAATTCGCTTACATCGTCGCTCGTTGCAGCCCATGCTGTCGTTTGTGGACGATAACGGATCAACGCAAGCGTCCCTGACCGCTACCGTACGTAGCAGCTTGAAGCGAGCTATCGTGATTTGTTGCGCCGATGTTTTCCGCGGCGGTATCTTACTGACTCTGTCCGAGGGATGCTTTTTGTGTGTGTGTGTTATACAGGACTTACACCGAAAAGTGCAGAATCTTGCAGCGCTGTTGGTGGCCTCACCGCAGCAGCACCCAAAAGGGTGCGTTTATGCGCGCGTGTGTGTGCGCGCTCTTCGTGCGAACGGGTCGTGGTCTAATGTAAATTGTTGGGCTTTGCAGATTGGGAATCAAGCCCGGAGACCGCGTGCTGTTGGTTTACCCTCCTGGGCTAGATTTTATCGTCGCCTTCCTTGCGTGTCTTCGAGCCGGCGTTGTCGCCGTGCCAGTGTATCCACCAGGTATCATCTGTATACCTGATGTTATTATTATTCACACAAATGGACGAAACCCCACACTCTGTCATGTATGTAGATCCACGCAAGATGAAGAAAGATATCAATATGTTTGTCGCTGTGGCCAAGAATTCCCAGGCACAGGCAGCGCTAACATCGTCGCTGTACTACCATGTCAAGAAAATGTCAGCAATCAAGCAGAAGCTCACGTTCTCCGACCAGCTGCCATGGCCTGACCACATTGTGTGGACCGTCACCGATGACCTTGTCAATGGCAAGGGCGTTGATGCTGCGAAACTGTGGCTTTCGTCCAAGGACTCGCCGAGTGCAAAAGATGTCGCGTTCCTACAGTACACGTCCGGGTCGACGTCGACACCGAAAGGCGTGATCCTCACGCACGGCAATCTGAACCACAATCTGCGTACGTTCAGCTCCGCGTTGCAAGCCAGCAAGGACACCGTCGTTGTGTCCTGGTTGCCGCAGTACCACGACATGGGGCTCATTGGCGCGTACTTGGGCACCATTTTCAACGGCGGAACGGGCGTATACATGTCGCCGTTCAGCTTTATTCGTGACCCAGCGCTCTGGATTCGATTAATCTCGAAACACCGAGCGACCCACTTGCAGGCGCCCAACTTTGCCTACTCATTGTGCGCGCGGAAGGCAGATCGACTAGAAGGCGATGCTGCAATCGACCTCTCAAGTGTCCGCCATATGATTAACGGCGCGGAGCCCATTCAGGGCGAGGCGATCGATGGGTTCTACAAAGCGTTCAAGCCGTACGGTCTCCCTGATGGCGTGATTAAACCAACGTACGGGCTCGCTGAGCACACCGTTTATGTCTGCGGCAGCGGCCAGCAACGAGTGTGCGTCGATAAAGTTGCATTAGAGCGTCAGAGCCAGTTTCGAGTGACCAGCGACAAGAATACCCCAGTCAAGGAGATGATTGGGTGTGGGATTCCCTCACGGAAAGACCATGGAATTGATTTGCGGATTGTCGACGCAGAGTCAGGTGAAGAGTGCCCAGAAGGCCAGACTGGAGAGATTTGGATTTCCAGTGCATCGAAAGCGCAGGGGTACTTTGGTCCCGAGATGGAAGATATCTCGAACGAAGTGTTCCATGCGAGAATACGCTCCGCCGGTGGCGAACCAAGTGAGCATACTTACGTGAAAACGGGTGATTATGGCGTGCTGTACGAGCAGGAGCTGTTCATTTGTGGACGCATGAAGGATCTGATAATTATTCGAGGAAGAAACCATTACCCGCAAGATATTGAAGCGACTGCCGAATGTCACAAAGAGCTACGCCCAGGTTGTAGCGCGGCGTTCTCGTTTTCGGGTGGAAATGAAGACGAAGAGAAACTTGCATTGATCGCTGAACTGCGGGACCCCGAGATCAAAAACAAAGCGAGTTTATGTGGTAAGATTCGCAGTGCGATTGCAAAAGAGCACGGCGTCAAGGTGACGTTGATCGTTTTGCTGAAGCCACGCTCGATCCCAAAGACAACGAGCGGCAAAATCTCGCGTGCTCGATGCAAGAAGGCGCTCGAGGAAAAGCGACTCGATGTATTGTACCGCAATGAGGACATCATTGGGGATGCACCGGACGCTGACGAAGTAGCCGACGTGGAGATGGACAGAAGCGTTGGTGGAGGCGCAGAAGGACAGAGCAACGGGGGAGCGCATCCAAGAGCAGCCAACAAGGAAGCAGGGCTACCGACCGTAATCACGGGTGAAACTCCGGACCGAGTGTACGACTATTTGTTAGCCGAGCTCGCGCAATTGCTCAATGTCGAACAACGTGCCGTCAATCCAAACAAACCGCTGCAAGAACTGGGCATGGACTCGATGGCGCTGACCCAGCTGCAGGGTATCATTACGCAGAAATACCAAGTGCAGGTACCTGAAGAAGTACTGTACAATGAGACGACCAGCCTAGCTTCACTCCATGCGATGCTGTGCGGGGATACTAACGCACCAGCAGCAGCCGGCGGTCAGGAGCGAAATCTCATTGAGGGCAATGGAGGCGGCAAAAAACCGAAATTGTTCTGTGGCTGCATTGCTTGCTAGACACGTACTCGATTTTACGCATGTGTCATTTAAAAAAGTTCGATCAATTTCAAGACAAAGACTGCAAACAAAAGAGCTCGACGACTTACTGTGTCCTCTGGGTGAAAACGGTATCTCTGCAGTTCGGGTAGTGAGTCGTCTGATGTATGTTGGTATATATATATATATATTGCGTGCGTCGTTTAGGGAAAGAAAACGAGTGCCTTTGAGGGAAATATGTTGGGCAAACTTCTCAACAAGGCGTTGGCGGGCCGTGGAGCATGGTGAGTGATGTGCCTTGTATTTTCCATACGTTATTCCAACTTGGAGGGCGAAAAGTTTTGATTGAGGATCCCCGCGTTCACTTTGTGTTGAGGGTGTGACGAGACGGGTTAGCGGACGAGCGCAAAACGAAAAGGGACCTTCGGAGTCACTTGGGATGAAGCCGCAAGGACCGCGGATGCAACTACTTTCTTTCTACGTGCTCGTAGGCCTAAAATAAAAGTGGTTTCACTGCCGGCGGTGGTTATAATAGGCGCGTCTTCATTTCTCTGGAAACCAGAGTATCCCATAAACCGGATACTCTCCATGATCTACTTCATTTGCATAGCAGTCTTTTTGTAAAGTGTATCAGACTGACAGGCATTCGAGGCAATTGCGTCTACGTCAAGAGTGAAGGTCTCTTATATGGGCATTTCAATGGAGAGAGGCATTCGATGCGCTGAGGCGAGAGTGAAGGTCGATGAATGGCTGCTCCAACAGATATCTCTCACAGCTTTGTGTGACACAAGGTTCATTCAAGAAAAAGCGTATTCAGGAAGCATAACATACGTTGGCGAGCGTTTATGGGCACTGCTACATTGAATCGTGGCTCGCCACCGAATTACGGGTCGACCCCACCCTGCAAGCGCATCGACAAGCAGCATAGTGAAAGTCTCGTGGTAGCCTCTGGCTCAATCGGATTGCGGTCGTTGATTGATACGCTCTTCTTTTCGCCTGCTACTGACGTGTATCACGTGTGCCAGACTCGCAACCTTGAGATCGACGACCTGCTTCCACTAGAGACGGCCAACACGACGCACCAATGCACCAGCAACTTGGTACTTCAGTACGAGAAATGCAATCGGTCTATCAAGAACGCGGTGCTGTTTGCCTACGGCAACCAACTGGTGTGGTGCGGCCTGGGCCAATTGTTCATGGCTGCGTACACAGTGTTCGCGCCAGTCGTACTTCACCAGGTGGTCCTCGCATTTAGTGGCAAGGGTGGATCCGAGGACGTGGACTCGTGGACACTCGGCAAATGGCTGAGTGCGTTTTTCGCCATGCGGCTAATCAACGTATTCGTGACAACCCAGGTCAACAATACGATCAATCATATTACGCTTCGCCTCGCTGCCGCGATTCGTAGCATGGTGTTCCAGAAAGCGTTGCGGATGGCTGCCAACGGAGACCATCCAGCGCATTCAAGCTCGCACAAACCAGTCGACATCAGCAACCTCGTGACGTCCGACGTGACTGATATACTCACAGCATTAACCAAGATCCACAGCATCTGGATCCTGCCCCTCCAAATCATCGTCGAGACGTACTTGTTGTACTTCGTAATGGATGCTGCTGCATTCGCAGGAGTCGCGGTGATTCTCCTAACGCTGTCGGTCAACTACTTCGCCTCGAAAGTCATGGCGCAGTCGTACAGCAAATGGATGAAGATCAAAGATCAGCGCATGAAAACCGTCAAAGAGCTCTTCGGTGTGATCCAGATCGTCAAGTTCAATGCGTGGGAAGATCGTTTCAAGGCCAAGCTGTTCGCAGAGCGTGCGCAGGAACTGCAGAAACTCGCTGACTATTCGTATGCTGGCGCAGTCAGCACCT
>JAADVP010000846.1:0-13774 GCA_023335675.1 Globisporangium solare
ACAACTTGGTTCACTCCATCGACAACATCGCGAGGATACCTGGATTGAAGCACCTTGACGTCGTGCGCGTGAATATCTCGACGTGTTATATCTCTCGCCGATATGATCAGTCGTCCATCGAGGTCTTTTGCCGCGGGTTCGTTGACGCAGGCGTGGGCTTCACCGAGATTGCTAGCGACAAATTGTACCCCAAGATGGTTCTTACGTTCATTGACGTTGTGGACTGTGCACTGATGAAGAAACTGGTGTGGCTGATGCACAAGAAGCGAGCCCATAGTGGATCTTCTCATAGCATGAAAAGCTCGTCGTCTCGCCCAGCTGACTGTGCTATCTGCTCAACAAAATCCAGCAGCATCCACAATTTAGTTCGTTCGTGGGTTCCTTGCCAGGCGTGCCAGACCGTCGTGTGCCAGAAGTGCAATGTCGTCAAGAAGCTGCAAGTGGAGGTCAGTCGATCCGAAATGAAGGAGAAGGCCATGGCATTTTGTCTGCACTGCATGGTCGAAGCGAAAGAAGTATCGACGCGTGAAGTCGCCAGCGAGAGCGCGAGTGCAGCATAGAGGACATAGCAATATTTAGAAGAAGGAAAAGGTGCTGTTTGCCTGGGAGAGATGGTGGTGGGGCGCAACAGACAGATAGAGTTGCAGTTTGGCAGCCATTTTCATTGGAAAAAATGGTCTTGCATGCAAAATTGAAATAGTAATTAATGTCATCAAAATGCAATTACTGGTTTATTGTCTGACTTACTGAAATCTGCTTTCTTCCTAATCCTGGACACATTTCGGCAAACCTGTCTGCATGGCCTTCATGTCGTCTCTCATAAAAGCATGATCTAATATTTTGCTACTCTTGTAGCGGATGCGAATTGTTTCCCACAGTTGTTGCATCTGAAACACTATCGCTATCCGGGACATTTAACTTGTTGAAAATAGCGCAAAATGCAGTGGTCGAGATCGATTCTTACGATGATGCATAGTGTATCTCGCTATCTAGATTTTGGCGTTTATGGTGGGCTTCAGCAGCACGGTGTCCAACCACGACACAGCCCTCCTGCTACCCGTGCTGCCGACATTTGGAACATTTCTCCTCTTTTTTGAGAGTAGATCGCGAGAGGATTCCGGATCAGGAGGTTCGGGCTCGGTAATAGTGCGCGTTCACCGGGACTGGCATGCAGCACAACCAGTGTAGATAGCATCCGTGGCATACTCGAGCGCGATAGCCACGAGCGACGTCGCTGAATACTGGGGGCTGATTCACGTTTTCCGGTACACAATGCGGCACAAATTGCAGCCACTTTAGGTCATCGGAGATAGCGCCATGATAATCTCGCAACAGAGGTCGCATCGTGTCCCAAGAAACCCCCGACTACAACCACTCTATCGGCAAGTGAGACGGCTCGCAGACATGCTTCCGGCACAAAGATGGAGTCGCCATTACCGAGCTCTCAACAAGATGGCAGACGCATTAGCGAATTTCGCTATGGACACGCGAACATCCATTCAATCGGATTTCCCTACCAATCGGCCTATCGCGCAACTTGTCGCCCAACATATTAACGACGTGCTACACTGGGCAGCCAATGCCGGCCTTCACCCAGCATCACCCGAGAACGCACATAGCCCTCTGACGAGCGCTCGCGAACAAGCAATCTCCGTAAGAGAATACCTCCATGCTACTGTGAATGCTACTCAAGAGCCGATTTACGACACGGAGCCGTTTCCGACGTTGCATAACAGCTAGATTTTGTCGTTACTTTGCGAGCTTATGAAGCACAGTGTACAGCGTGAACTTGATATTGTAGGCCACTCAGGCGGACCTACTTATGCTTCACCTTTCAAACTACTTCTATAAACTTAATTATCAAGTACGAGCCCATGGGCAGTGTCAAATTGCATGTCTGCCTGTTTGTTGTGAACAGCCTGTACGACACCTGTACTTGAAATATCCACGCCAACTCAAATTTTATTGTTGATTGGTGCCGCCCCAGCTTCGCGTTGACAGGGAGTAATCACAACCTGCCATGAATTTGCAAATCGCGAATGCAGGGATGGAGGCGTCCGGTTTTGCGACACATAAGTTTGCTGCCGGCAGCGCCGCCTCGATACAGTGGTAGCTGTCGATACCATCGCTCACACAAGCTCTGAATGCTTCCTTGTGAGATAATTCGGACATTTCAGGAATACGGGGCGGTGAAATTATTGCAGTGCATCAAGAAGAAGTTATTTAGGAAGCATGACTCAAGTTGTGCACTTGAGTCCAGTAAGGTAGGAACAAAACAAAAGAATATACGCTGTTGAAAAGCGGTGTGCAAACTCCGCTTTTCACGTCGCGTGATGTAGATATATATGCACAGCTTCTGTATCACAAATTCGTTGCCATCAACACGTACCAAGATTGAAAAGTTATCAGCACTGTAATATAACAAACATCCTCTACAATGCGCAAGTCACTTTGAACTGTCGAAAATATTCCCAGGGACATCGTTTTTTTAGGCAGCATATTGGATGCTGGTACATGCATTGAAGAACGAAACTTGAACCAGACAGGCAGGCAGGCTCGCCTGCAGTCCATTAGGTTTTAGCTGCAATAACCAGTCGGGTAAATACTGTATAGCAATTGGGTAACTATTGACAACAATACAAACAGTAATACTGTAGATGCAGGTATATGATAATTTTCTTTGCTGCATGCATGAAAATTTCAACTGCTGACGCTATACCCAGATCTGGAATCGTGCTTGCTTGTGTTCTTTTCGCACCTAATTGCGGTGCTCTATACTGTACAATTGTCCGAACCACCAGTTTACAGAAACTCGCAAGTTGCAGTCGCAATGAAGAATAGGCAACACAGGTACAGCGCGCGCCAAAAGTTTAAGAACAGGCAAAAAAGTCAAAAATGTATTTTTTTCCTCTAATTTTGCGAATTGGAGGCTGAAAAGTTGAGAGCGTAGAGAAGTTATGCGGGATATTCTTATGCTGAATTTTCAGCGTCTCAATCAAAACATAGTCCACAAGAAATGCACTTATAAATTTTAAGAGTCCGCCATAAGTATAAGAACAGATACAAAAGTGATTATAAAGGCGACTTTTCTTGCATTTTTTGTAATGGGGCTCCCCATTACATGGGTTCTCGGGTCAAGAGAGTGTGGATTTTCGCCCACACGGGTTTTACCACCTCTTCCAAACCCACCCACTACGTACAGTCGGTGATACATTAATATGTGTCACTCATGAACACTGCATGCAGCCAATTGCATATTAGCCAATAGGTCTAAGCCGTTAAGATTTAATCCCATTGAATGATAGTCTGATTGGACACCCAACTATCTACCAATGAGATAGACTGTAGGTTTCAGTCAGAACGATTGCATGTTAGCACTTTAAAATTCTAATTCACTTCTCGTTTTGCACGCTACCGTGCAAAGCTCCTTCATTCCTCTTGGACATAGCGTCATCGCTGTGCCCTTCCTCTCACCTGCGCTTCCTCACCGCACGTGTACGTCGTGTAACGAGTCCCATTACAAGCACCCTCGACGCCGCAGAGGATCTACGCGTCGCCAGTGAAGCCGCGCACGAACAAGCCGCAGGATGCAGATAAGCACCGAGAGCGTGGCCGCTCGATGCAGGCAACAGCTGAAAGCGCTGTCTGTGCGAACGCAGCTCGTCAGCCTCCGCAGCGCCGCCGCATCGCCAATCCGTGCGACAGCCTTCTCTGGGGGTTCCCCGTGTGCTTTTCGCCGACGCAAGAGATCGCAGCGCAATGGGAACCCGCGTGTGCGCAGACGCAAGCGGCCAGCTTGCCGATGACGAATCAGCAGCTGGTCGCCGCGATGGCTTCTCGTGGTCTTTCCTCCACCCCACAGAGTGAGCAGGAGACCCGTCAAGATTACGCGCAATACCTCTACTTTGCGAGCAGCTACGGGCCGCTGCACTCGCTTTTGTACTGCGCTACATCGCGATCTGGGAGAGCGTACGCTCTGCTGGCCGAGCAATGCGCGCGGAGGCTGCAGACGTGGTTGCGCGCGCTGCGCTGCTATTGGATCACTCGTCTCGCTCGACATGTGAGTGCTGACGCCATAACTCAAGGATGCCGAGTCGTGCTGCAGTCGATCGAGCATCATCAACGCGCTGCGCGGTTCTTGAGCCGCTTGCGGTGGCTGTTTGCAGCCAGGGCGCTGCGCAACTGGTTCGACTTTACGCAAAAGCAGATCGAGGTCCGGTGGCGGTTCCAGTCTGCAGCGAGCCAAGATATTCGCGCGCGCTTCTTCCGCTGGAGAGAGCACGTGGACGCCGTGAAGCAGTTCAAGCAGCAGCTCAAGAGCGCCGTGCGACGCAAGCGGATGGCGGGCGTCTTCACGTAGTGGCAAGAGTGGCAGATAAGGCAGAGCCAGGCTTGGCAACTGCTCGTGAGACGCTGGCTGAAGACGCAGCAAGACTGCTGGGCGGCGTGGATCGCAGCTGTGGGCATTTTCAAAAGGTCCAAGCGCGCTGCACTTCGGACTCAGTGCTGGTGGTGGCAGCTGGCACAACGGAAACGCTTTTTGCGCTCGCGTCAAGCTGCTGGCGTACTCGAACGCGTCATTCGAGGGTGGCTCGCTCGGCAGCAGGTCCGCAGGCTGAAGGCCGAGATGGCCATCGCTGAAGCGCTGATCCAGCTCACTCTTGTCGTCGCGTGGCGGGGTCACTGCGACATTGTCCACGCAAAGCGTGCGTCGGCGCTCGCCTTCGAAATTGTGAGGACGAATCAAGAGTGCGAGTACGCGGAAGACGCCGAGTCTCGATCGGACGAGTTTGTGAGAACCGAACTGGACAAAGTGGTCCGCAACTCGATGCACTATCGCTTATAAGAGCAATTGCGGCTGGCGAAAGAGTCTGGGGAGGCCTTTGATGCCCAACGTCATCCTCAGGTCATGGTCCAGCTCGCGACCGAACAACTGGTTCGCGATATGCGCATTCAAGCGCGAGACGAGGCGATTTGCACGTTCCGCAGCCAGCGACCTGAAAATTGTCCTTTCAGTGTGTCTTGTGTGTCACGTGAACGAGAAGCTCTATCCCAATGACATGAACCAGCTCGTGGCCGAGGGTTCTGCGTATGTCTGCGCGCGAACGTCTGGGTCCGACTTGGTCGCAATCAGGATGGAATTCGATCATTTGAAAGCTCAAGAGTTGGCGTACGAGCGTCAGCTCCAGCACCAGGCAATCCCGATTCCAGTTTTCTGGAATGTCCTTCGGCGCAGTCGCTGCTGAAAAAATTCGAGATTCTACCGAGCGGATAGTAGCAGAAGCGCCTCGTATAAGATATGACTCTTGCAAGTGTGCACGTTGAGGTTGTTCATATCATAAGCGACACTCAGGACGGCATTGCGCAGCCCCGAGCGCGAGCGCGAGGTGTTAATACCCGTCGGGGAGGATGCACCGATTTGACGGCACGCGGCACTCGTGATTGCCGTACAAACAAATCCGTGTGGCAAGCTTCGCTGACAGTGTTTTCGCATTCAGAGATGAGAGATCAAGCGACGCGAGCTCTCCCTCGCATCAAACTATCATGCTCTTTGAATGCGCTGCTGTCAAGATTTGAGATCAGCGAAGAGACGGCGAAGGGCTCTGGATGTGGTGCAAAGACGCAAAATTAGGACCATACTTGCTTGGACTCGGTCTTGAAGCAATTGGTTGCCTCTCATCCATAGATGGCCAGCGCTAGTGCACCGACCTCTTCATATTTCTTTAGTCTTGCTCCCAGAACGGCCCGAGATCATATCGGTGGCTGTTCCTTTTTCTCTGGAAAAAAATAAAGCGTTGCAGCTCAGCAGCGAAGGCGAGAGACTTCGAGCGAAATAGTCATGAGAGCGCGCGCTCGTCCGTCGGTATTTGACTGTAAGAACAACAGGAACAGCGTTTTCGTTTGGAAGAAATCGAAAACATCCTATCTTTCGAAAGATATCGCGAACAACAGAAAGCCAAGTGGACACAAAGAGCGAGTGGCCTCCCGCCAGCAATGCCCCAACAGCATCAAAGAGAATGGGAGAAGCGAGTGATCCACGTTTCTCGAAATTTAGACTCGAAACGGATGCCAGACGTGCTGCGAGGAACCATAGAGCGCCAGCAAGTCAGCGAAATCGGTCCAGAAAAGATCACTCATGTGGGCTTCAAAGTCACGCTCCCGTGCCGCTAGGCACCAGCCGCGATGTTTCGCGCTCTTTTGGCTATTTCAATGCCTTGGTTTTGCAGAAATCAAGAGAGAGCAACAGTGAATCCAAAACACAGAAGCGTATGACACTCGAAGCGCAGCGGCGTGAGGCTATAAACGAGCATCTGGGACGCTGAGGCACACACCATCAAGATACGCGCTAGTAAAGCAAGGAGGGCGTTTTCCGCTAAAACCTACGACCATCAAGATTGGCTCTCGAGTCTCAGTTGCGTGCTCGCTCCCTCCAAGTCGGTATTTGCGATTTTGCGTCAAGTGAGACAAGAAGAGAACGCAATGCGGAACGCGGTGACGAGGGAGTTTTCGAGTCCGTTCCCGGCGCTTGAGCTGTCGGTGGACGAGAAAGAGCGCCTGCGCAAACTCGCGGAGCTGCTCGTGCAGAACACGATCGCCGAGTACGAGAGCCACGTGTACGACGACGCGCGCGTCGTGGACCACGACTACTGGCAGTTCATGAAGCGCAGGCACAAAGTGCGCGTGTACCTCGGGCGAAGCGAGAAGGAGATCATGAAGCGCAAGTACCGTGCGATGCTCAAGAAGAAACGAAAAGCCATCGACGACAATGCGCACTTGGAGTTTGTGGACGAGTCAACGAGCAGCTGGAGTCGCACAGCAGGCGCGTCCGAGACGAGAAGACCGCTCGGCGCTGTGAAACTGCAGCCCAACTTTGATTTGCCGACGTTTTTGGTTGCCGGCACGCTCGAAGGCACGCTGGACGACGCCATGTACAGTGCAACGGCGTCCACAGTGGACGCGATGCGTATCAAGACGTCGTACGCCCACGATATTGTCGTGGACGCCGCGATTTTGGCGCGTCTCATTGAACCGAGCCCAGGGTCTCCATTTCGCTCGCTGAGCGTGAAATGGGCCGAGAAAGGTCAGCGCCCACCGTGGCTGCAAGCATTTTTCAAGAACCGCGATGCCGTGGTACTGGAGGCGACTGGCATCACGAGCTTGACGAACGGCGACCGCGTCGGGTATTTGCTCATGCAGTCGGTCCACTTTCCCCAGACGGAGACGCTAGCGTCGCGAGTTCGCAGCAATTTGTCCGTGTGCGTCGTGTTCCACGAAGACAGCTTGGCGGGTGGCACGGTCGCAGTGTTTGCCAAGGCGAGTATGAACCCCATGAGCGGGATCACACGCTCGTTCGTCGCGCGCTCGACGGTCGAGGTGCTGCTATCGATGGGGCGGCTCGTGCGCTGCGCGCGCATGAAAAAGCTCGCGTGGGCACTGCGGCAGCAGCATTCGTGCTCCATCGCGCACATTCCAGACGAGTGTAACGGCAGTGTCCGCGGTAACGACGACGGGCCACGAATGTGCGCGCAATGCAAGACGACGCTGCTATCTCGTAGCTTTGCATGTCTCGACAGGCGGACACCGACGCAAGAAGCGAGCTTCCCGCACTGCAAGCTCTGCTTCCAGCTGCTGTGCCGCAAGTGCGTTGTGAACGAAACGCTCAGCTGCATACCAGTGGACGACGAGCTGCAGCGTCTGGTGCGGCGCGAGGTCACGCTGTGCGCGCTCTGCATCCACGTCGCGGTCATGCGCACGCACTCGAGCGTCGCCGCGAGCGAAGAAGCCGAGTCGTCGCAGCGCAACACGGAGGGCCACAAGTCGCTCATCGCCGCGTGGCTGCGCGGCACACTCGATCAGCCGCTGTTTGGCAGCAGCAGCCAGCGTTTGTCTGCAGCACGACGGTGATAGGTGCTGCTCGCGGTTTTCAAGGCCAGCATCACAGGTCAACTGCACCACAAGCGCTCTAACGCCAGCATGCGAGCGTTTTGTGCGCGCAACGAAAATTTCAAGAAGCACGGCGTTGCGCAGTGGAACGCAATGAATTTGTTGGCGCAGTTTCCAAGCCGCCATCACACAAAGAAATGCGCTCAGCAGCAGGAGGAGCCCCCTCGCAACTTCAAGGCTACACACACGCAATGGCCCGCTTGAGCCAGGTCCAGAATCAACCCAGAAAGTATAAAGTACATATAGCCAAATCAAAAAAGTGTACCCACTGCCTCCGCTTTGGGCCCAACCCCTCGGATCTTTTCGCGAGAGAAGAGTGGATTTCCGTACGCTCACTCGCAACGGATTCTCGGTGTCTCATGCTGCGCCATCTACAGATAGAAAGGGCGTCGAGCTATCGTGAGCTATCGTCGCCATCACGGCCTCTCGAGCTGCCGCTGACACACCGTTTTGCTGTCTCCATGCAAGCGCGAGGGTGTATATATCCCCGACAAATTAACCCCAGTTCCTCCTATGGATACACAAATGCGTGCCAGTGGAATGCAGCAGACCCTCTCGTAGGCGCTGTGGTGGTACTCTCGCCTTCGTTTCGCATTATTATATGAATAAAAGTGCTAACAACAGCGGACATTGCGCCTGGAAAAGGTAAAACAGCGGTACGGAAGTGATCAAAAATATTTTGTACAGAAGCGTCTAAATAGAGGCTTTTCAGCAGTGGGATGCCTGCTCGGCCGATAGTGGATACCCACTGGTTTCGGAGCTGATTTTCCGTCGCCACGTTGCCGCGTCTGTGGCTGTGTGCGACAGCGGATGCGACACGCCACATGGCACCGTGCCACTCTTGGTGAGCTGCTCGTGCGCACCACGCCATTATCGAATTCGCGCGCTACTGCTACAAGCCGAGGAAGGACACACAACATACAACACACGCGCGCAATGGAGTACTCGGACCTGACGCCCGTGGAAGCCATCGAGAAGGTGCTGGGTGCCGGCGAGAACGCCGACTTTGAGGAGCTCTGGTGCGCCGTCAAGGGCTCCGTGAACGCCGCGACGCAGGACAACCAGTGGACCGCGCTCATGGTCGCGTGCGGCTCGGTCGTGGACTCGACCGAGTTCATCCAAAAGGTGATCGCTGCGGGCGCCGACGTCACGGCCGTGGACGGCGACGGCTGGACGGCGCTGCATTGGTGCGCGTACCACGGCCGGCCGCACGCCGCGCAAGCACTGCTCGCGAGCGCGCCGCCGCACAAGCACACCGAGCTGTTCGAGACCAAGGCCGCGGACGGCCGCACGGCCAAGGAGGTCGCGCACGCCGAGGACCACCACGAGGTCGTGCGCGTGATCGAAGAGTTCGTCGAGCTGCTCGAGGCGGCCGCGCAGGAGCAAGTGTACGCAGAGCTCGCGGCCATTAACTCGCCGCAGGCGAGCGACGCCGGAGACAAGCCCGCTGGAGAGCACGACGACGAGGAGGAGGAGATCGAGGAAGAGGCCCCGTGAGAGTGAGGACTCTCTTATCTATGAGCGCCATGCACTGAGCTGCGTCGAAGAGCTAATAGGAGACAAATGATAGAGAGACTGACGCACGCAGCGATCGACACATAGACCACCACCACATGCACTTGCTCTATATAATATACGCGCGCACAACGAACGTGCCTTGGATGCGACACGCGGGATCAATACTAAACGTTAGCGATGTGTTGTTGGTCAAGCTGACCAAATAGAAGTCCGTTGAGGAACAGAAGCATCGTACCGGCAAAATACCGGTTTAAGTATTTGAAATCGGTACGTCTCGGTTTCGCTTTCGAAACGTATGTCAGAATAGGAATACAATCTTTTGGGAAAAGACACACAGCGACAAGTTGCTTCTTCATCCTGTGCAACAATACACTGCAAACTTTTCTTGGCGGGTTAGTAGTGTGTTCGAGGTTCGCGGCCAAAATACGCAGTGTCGCGACAGCGTACGTGGATGCAGCGGAGGCAAACGTGTGGTGGAGAATAGAGCGCGAGCGAAACGAATGTGCGGCGAATTGCAGCGCGATGAAAGAGCGCGAAACGGCTCAATGATGCATGTGTGTGTGTCTCGCATTTGTGTATCTGTTGCATAGACAGGGGACGTTGAAGTTGAGCTTTTCCTGAAGAGCTCACACGTTGTGGTGCGTCAGACGCAGGATACGCAGCGTGGTGGATTCTACATCAAGCAAGTGCCTTTGACGAGAAGATGAGCGCATACAGACGCATTGCGAGAGCAAATCTGATGTTATCTGGGTTAATTGTACATCGTACAGCAGCGCTTCGTTCGCGCCACCGCCGAACTAGGTACATGTATTACATCGTAGGACGCCAAGTGTCTTCCTGGTATGGACACTCGGACGATTCCATCACACACACACACACAAACGGACAGGACAAAAACAGAGACAACACGCAGCTACAGTGCTGACTCACCACGCGGACGCGCTGGGGTCAAACACGGAGACGTCCGACATGGCGAGCGACGAGACCGTAATGAGCGGCTTCATCGCTGGAAAGTGTTGCATCGTAGACGTGATCTCGGCGGTGACGACAGCGACGGCGTCAGTCTCGATCATGGCCTCGTGTGTGCACAGCACGCAGAGCGTGATCTCGTTCTGCTGCAACCTGTCATCGGTCGCAACGTAGCTCACGCGTTTCTTGATCTTGCACGACGCACACACGTACTGGAAGCAGAGCTTGCAGGTCGCTCGGTGCGCATTGCTTCGAAACACGTGGCGCTTGGCGCGCTTCTTGCAGTTGACGCAGATCTGGCGCATCAGCGAGCAGCTGGAGGCGCTGGCCGCTCTATTCCCGCAGCTATCGTCTTGGATTTGCTGAATCAGGCATTCGTTCTGCTGCTGCAGTGCCCACGCGAGCTTCTTCATGCGACTGCAGTGCACATATCGCCACACAGACACGACGGTCTCGATCGTCGACTTGATGAGCAGCGTGCGCGCGAGTCCGCTCGACGGGCTCAAGTACCCTTTAACGAACACGTCAACAGATGTCGCGTTGTGCTGTCGGAAGAGACTACAGACCGACATGTTACTGCGCGTGGCCGACAGCAGCGCGTGGGTCTGGGGGAGGTGGACTGTGTGCCACAGCACGTACCCGACACGCTCGCCGTTGGGCAATTCAGTGACACCTGTCGACTCGAGGATCACAGCGTCGCGGTTCCGCAGGAACGTGTGCAGGTGCAGCGGCGGTGCTTTCTCGATCCACTTGATGCTCAGCGAGCGGAAAGGTTCGTGCTGCGACGGCGCGATAAGCGTCGAGAGCACGGCACCACCGACAATGTCATCGTCCACGTACGACGACTTCACGCGCATAGCATCCACGCTTGGGTCCACGGCGCCGTGCATCGCGTCCTCGAGCGTGCCTTCGATCGTGCCGACGGCTAGGACCACCGGCATCTCCAAGTGCCGCGGCGACGGCGTCTGCACCTTGGAGGCGTACCTGGGGAGCTGGTGCGGCGTCACGGGAGCCGACGAGGACGAGCCGGCACTGAAGCCTGCGGTCTTGCTGCTCGTGCTTGGGCACGTGCTGCTCTCGGTCGTCGTGCTCTCGTGCTCGCGGTACCCGCGATCAATGGAGCGGAAACTGGCACCTTGGCGCTTGGCGATCTCAGACTCGCGGCGCTCCATGTACACGCGGACGTTTTCCTTGCGCTTGTGGAACTTCCACACGTCGTGGTCGACCTTGCGGCGGTCCTGGTACTGGTACTTTTGGTACTCGACGATCGTGTTGCGCACGAACATGTTCGCGACGCTCTCGAGCTGCGCTTCGTCCTCGATCGAGAGCTCCAGCGGTGGGAACGGACTACGGAACTTGCTGCCGTTCGGCACGTCCGCGACGGACTTGGTCGAAGACCGCATTCGGAATGGCCTCGTCGAAGGTTTGGCTTCGTTACGTTGGAATCGCTATTGACCCGAGAAATCGTCTGGGAGGCGGCAGCATGCAGACCGCTCGCCTGCCACTCAAACAAACGAGAAATGGGAGAAGGTTTGGATCGCGCGTCCCGTGTGATGGGAGGCAGCAGAAGCCAGGCTGGAAGTGAACCCTGGTGTGCGCCGAAGGGGTGGTTGGATACGCGCCCGAGTATCGCAACTCCCAAATCGGTTCAGCGAAACGAGTGCGAGAGTGGCAAAGCGGGCATGCGTGAGTGAGAGAGAGAGAGCGCGCGCAGACGACCCATATAAATCCTGGACGGGACGACGGAGACGAGCATCCACTTTGGCTGAAGCCACCAACAAGATCGCGTCGCGCGCCCTCTCAAGTAGACACAACACAAGTCCCAAGTGACGGCAAAAGAAAAAGTTCGAACACAAACGAGGCCTACGTAGCAGATCGCTATTTGTTCTCTGCCGTTCTTTCTAGCGCTTTCACCGGCAGCAAGCAAGCACTCGAGCGCCAAGTGGGCATCTCTGGATTGCAAAACGTGGAAAGAATCGGCGGCTTGCAGCCACAAACGAAAAATGCGCAAAAGAAGCGGCACCGTGCACTTGAAAAGCAACTCTTTTTTCTCTCTATCTTTCAGGGGAAAAAAAGCGGACGACGACGGCGGCGCTTTCGCATTAGGAAGCGCTGAGGAAGACGCCAAAAGATGCAAAAATCGAGGCTCGTTCACTGGCGTGGGGGGGGGACTCGCGTTCGTCGCATTTCCACTGAATTCTGACTCAAGAAGTTCCGAGTGGAACCTTTCGCTGGTCAGTTAGGGTGCAATCATGACCGGCGCAATTTGGTGGAAGAAACCCAGCAAAGCACAAAGAGTGCGAGGCAGACTCATGGGGGGAGGCAGCGGCGCTTTCTATTTTATCTGGAAGACAGCGACTGCGTGCTGTTTGGTGGGCGCGAGTGTCGTTTGTTCGTTCTCCATACTGCACCGAGACTTTGTTTGCTTGTACCGTATCGGGATGGCGGACAGCGCCGCGCATCCTGTAGATGCATGCGGATGTGTCCCTCGGACGCGAAAGCGTCGTGTTGCTGCGAACTTTCTCGGCAACGTAATAGGATCGAACCTTTAACAAAAAAAACACCAACTACAAAACGCGGATGCCTGAAACGGAAAAGCCCAAGAGCCGAACGAGGCGCTTCTCGTGTGGTCGTCAAGGCGGCAATGAACGGTGGAGCTCGCCGCACGATGGACGCTGTTTCGTGGCTGCAGCAAAGGGACCTGGCAGAAGAAGGCTTGACGGAAGTGAACACGAGGCTGCAAATCGACAGCGTTGCTTTTTATTACATAGCATAGGATTCTTGTTTCTATTGTCCATGCTCTTTCAAGTGTTGATAATAAATTAGTACTCGCTTGCGTAGCTGTCGTCCGTGGCCATGTCGAAATTTTCGTCCAGTGCGCGTGCTCTGAGCTCGTCACGCGCGGCTTTCAAGGCGTCGGTCTCGATCGTGACGTCGTGGACGCACTGCTGGCAAAGCAGAACCTCCTGCTGTTGGAGTTTGCCGGTTGACGCGGCAACGTAGCTCAGTCGCTTCTTCACCACGCAAGCCGCACACACGGACTGCTCGCACAGGACACAGACTCGGACTTTGCGCTTTAAAAGTCGGTAGGGTTGCTCCACGCACGTCTCACAATTGCCACTGCAGCTACTGCTGCTGCTCTCCGACGACTCAGATCCATCGTCCGAGAGTTTGGTGTGGCGGCGATTTCGGCTAGCGTCGCTGCTTGCTTTGCGCTGGCGCACCGCCCACGCGAGTTTCTTCATCCGCCCACAGTGCACGTACCTCCAAGGGGACACGAGCGCCTCGGCTCCCGACTTGATGATCGCGGCTCGTAGCACGCCCTCGGACGGACTCAGGTACG
>JAADVP010000847.1:0-13759 GCA_023335675.1 Globisporangium solare
CCTCGCGGCTTCGGCGCATCGTCGCTGCGCTCGTCTCTGGCGTTGGCGCCGTCGCTCAGCGGCGAGTCGGACGCCAGCGCCGCGTCCAGGAACGCGTGTAGCTCGCTCAGCGTCACCTCGTCCTCGCGCGCAGGAGCCATCATCGCTTTGACCAGCGAAAGAAGAACAAATTTGCAGCCGCGTCTGCGCCAATATATTGCAAATATCGAATAACATGTATTTATACAGTCCATGAAAATAGAATGTGGTGGGTTGGATGAATCATGAATGACTAAGACATGGGATGATAGAGGCAACTTGTTTCTGTGTGGTCGTGTTCTATTTTGAGTGTGATTGCGTCCTTCTCCAAGCAGTGGCGATTACTCTGGTTAGTCCAATGTCGACACAATCATTGCGGTATTGTGGCGAATTAACGGTTGACTTAACAAACTAACTAAGTAGACAACACACACAACAAACAAAATACCTGTACCGCCACAACGAAAACTTAGCAATGGCGACAACGCCGACGATCCCGGCGGCGGACGACGCGCGCTTCCTGCAGGAGATCGACGCGCTGCTGCGCGACGTGGAGCTGCCCGACGAACTCTTCGCCGTGCCTGCGGCTGCACATGCGGAGCCGCGAGCCGTGCCGCTGAAGCTAGCGCCGGCAACTAGGCTGCTGAGCAAGCGGCCAGAGAGTTCGCCCTCGCTAATGAAGAGTGCGATGCCGGAGCCTATGAAGCCCAGCGAGCCGCGGAAGAAGACCTCGAGCCAGCGCCAGAAGGAGGAGCTGAGCTACCTGCGCTCGACAGTGGAGGGCCTGGAGCAGCGGCTCACAACGCTGAAGACGAACCAGTCGAGCGGCTCGGGAGACGAATCGGATCGCTTCACGGCGGCTACAAGCATATGGGAGCGGCTCGCGAGACAGGAGCTAAAGAAGCGGGACCAAGCGAAGTTCGAGAACGCGCAGCTGAGAGAGAGGCTGGAAAGCCAGATCAAGGTCGCCAAGTCGCTTGAGCGGATACTCAGGAAGCGCCAGGTGCATTTCCAGACGACGACTTGTTGGACTACTTTGGTACATCGATGGCATTTATGCTTTTTCTGTGTGTTGTTTGGCGCAGGTTTGGGATGAGCTGCAGCGGAGCAAACGACATTGCACGGCTGCTCGTGCAAGCACGAACACCGAGTCGGAGTTGTTCACGATGCTGTCGGCAAGCGTGGATGCGCGGCTTCCGTTGATCGACCAGGTGCTGGAAGCGAACGGCCTCACCAGTGCAACTGTCGACGTGAGCAAGTCCGGCGTGGCCCACAGCACCAAGAGCGGTCTGTCCATCAACTTTGTTGACGCCAGCATCATGCCGTTTGACTTGCGCTCTACTGCGGACACGATTTGGAAACACGCGCGCTTGAACACATTTGACCTGCCAAACTGCACAGCTACCGTAAGTACCTGTGTGTGGCTTGTTGGCAACGTCTCTATATCCTTGCAAAGCATGAAGCAACTCTTGGCAACACGCGTAGGCTCGCATCATAGAGCAGACGGACACGACGCTGGCCATCACGCGGGTTATGACGTTCGGCGCGCCGTCGGAATCGCGCTCCACGATGATCCATTTCGTGAGCAAGCGTGTCGTGCACGACAACCACGTGGTCATGGTGTGGGAGTCTGTGTCTGAGACTGCCGCAGCCCCGTTCAGCGCCAAGCCGAAGGTCGAGATCAGTCATCAAGGGTGGGTGAAACTTGTGCGCGCACCTGCATCGGATGGCTCGGTCGCTTCGATGATCCGGTCGTACGTGCGCATGGCGCCTACGTTCACGGATGTCCCACCGCAGTCGGACGGGTGTGAACGCTTGCATCAGCATGTAAGCTGCGGGGCCGGCGTGCTGACGGACGTGCTCATCTCGTCGTACCGCCAGAGCGCTCAATTCGCTCGCCAAGCGATCGAGAACGAGCTCATGGACGAGTACTTTAAGACGAAAGCGTAAACGCCAACACGGACCTTCATGTTGTGTGGTACCTTCGTGCAACATTCGATTACATTGTCGACTTAGCAGCACATTTGCATCGGCGACAGTCACAAGTTTAACAATGAGCCGGGATGGAGGAGCAGGCGACGCTGCGCCGCTCGAGCTCGCGTTCCACGACCTCGACGCGCTGCTTCTGGAGCTGGGCCCGCCCTGCATCGTGGATACTCTCCCTCTGAGTGTGCTGGACGCGCACTCGCCGCGCGCCGCGTCGCTGGAGCAGGAGACGTCGACGCCCGCTGGGGACGAGCAGCTACAGTGGAGTCCTGACGAGTTCATGGCGCCATACGGCTCAGTAAATGCCGTGGAGTCCGCAGCAAAGGCAATGATCGCGTCCGAGCTGCCGCGGAAGCGCGGGAAGCCCCTTCACGCCCTTCGCCGAGCGCAGCCCATGACGTCGGGCCAGAGGCAGAAGGAAGAGCTCACGTACCTACGCGCAAAACTCGCCCACCTGGAGGACGAGCTGAGCTGCTTGCAGGCTAAGAAGAACGGGTGCTTGCATGGAGTGCGCGGAAAAGAGACCGGATCATCATCAGCGCCACGGAGCGCTGGCGAATTCGCTTGGAGGCCAGTGGCAGAGAGACAACGGAGAGACGCCAATCGAGCCAAGCTCGAAAACGCAGAGCTGAGGGAGCAACTTGAGGAGCAGATTCGGTTCGCCGAGTCTCTGCAGCGATTGCTGCGAAAGCGCAAGGTTTGGGTCCTCGTGAGCCACGAGCCATGGGGTTGCTGTTGTCTGACTAACCACGTGTTGTCGACGCTGTAGATTTGGGACGAACTGGAGGAGCAAAAGCGGCACCGCGCAACCAGTAGGTTGGACAAAGAGAGCGACATTTTCGAGTCTTTGTCCAGGAACGTCGACTTCAACTTCGCGCGTTTGGATCACGAGTTCGAAGCGCATGGTCTGGTGGGCCAGCGCACAGCCACAAACAGCACCAATGTCACCTACAATGCGGACGAAGGCTTGCATGTCAACTTTGTCGAGCAGATTGTCATGCCATTCGAGCTACACGCCATCGCAGACTTGGCGTGGAAGGCTATCGCCACGAAGGACATCAAGATCCAGAATCTGCTTCTTCGGGTACGTGTCTTGCTTACTATTCGCCGTTGAGAGAGTTTTTGCAGGACGGCGTTCGTGACTCGGGGACTGTACTTTGTAGCATGAGATCATTGAGCAAACCGAGAGCACGTTGGTGTGCAAAGCGACGGCAGCTACAAAGCACTACGATACCGAATCGACGGTGGTGTATAGTGTGTTCAAGCGAACTGCCGGAGCCGATCACGCGGCGGTGGTGTTCGAGTCCCTCACGAAAAGCCGCGGCTCTCCGTGGAGCGAGAACTCGGGTATCAACTTGGTCCAGCAAGGCTGGATCAAGATGACAAGAGTGGATGCGGCGACGACACACGAGGACGAGCCGATGTGGACGACGCGTGTTCAGACGTACATGCGCACGACACCGACCATGACAGGCAGAAAATATTCGCACGGGACTAGCACTCTCGACCAGTTTCACGATGCCGGCATGCTGACCGAGACCATCATCTCGTCTCACTGGCACAACGTTCTGACAATGCGGCAGTCGGTAGAGAACGACCTCATAGATGCGTCCATGAAAGCACAGGGAATGCCTTGAAAACCACGAGGAATACACAACCACACGATTGCGCCGTGGCCCGAAGCTCACTGGGTGTTTTTTTTGCGCCCAAGTGGTGCGAGTGCCTCTGGGGTTACCGCGTCCTGTGATCGGAGCAATTCTGGCGCCTCAAAGAGATTCAAGATCGGCGACAAAATCCCAGCCAATGTGTCGTCCATTATATGTCCCCAACATGTAAGACAGCCCGAAGTCTCATTCGAACTTGGTACAATGCTCAGACGTGGACTACGATCTTGCGGTGCATGCGCTGCTGAAGGAACAACACACTGACGCGAAGGTTAGGTAAGCTCTTAGTGCAAAAGGTGCTTCAGTTCCATGGGCTCGCGGACGTGACAGCTCAGCCAACTACAGCAGAAAATTCCACCGACTGAAGGGTTTGCTTTCTTTGGCACAGCGATCCTTCTGTTTGCGCCTCCTGATCAAGTTTGCGTGTTTGACGTGCTGCACTTGATATAATGCGAATCGCTCGGTGTATTGCCCTGTGGCGCATCTTTGTCGACTCCCACTTCAAGCAAATCACTCAAGATACAGCGTCGTGTTTGTGCTCACTGAGAACAAAGCAGGGGTGATCATGGAGTCCTAGGGAGTCAGCAGCCGTGCCGCCCAGCGGCTCGAGCAAGGCTAGGAACAGACTTCGGTACTGATGACCGAGACCGGAGCGGTCGCGCCAAATGCGCAGGTTTTTCGCCCGTGACGCCAACTGCGATGGCCAATGGCGAGTGTGGCGGCAGCTCCTTTCCCCTCAACGTCCAGTAAGCGAACCCTGGTCCACCGTGCAAGTTTATTGCGATTGTGACCCATTATCGCATCGTTTCCAGCTGCAGACGAAAGCCTTTGTCGTGGGCATCATACAGGACCGTAATAGAGAGAGATGATCACGCTTGGCTGCATCAGAGAGAACAATCTTGCAAATAAAATTGCTGTAACAATGCGTGGGTATTCTTTTATTGAATAATTATTATTCTCGCTTATTTTCATGACAACATCCAAAACGACAAGTTCAATATCTATCTCAGCAGCAATGCTGGCTGGCGGGTTCAAAAGCTGCACTACGTCAGCTAGTTGGGCTCTTGCGCTGCGCCCGTGATGTACTTGACCTGCCGCTTTCGCAGCATCCTTTCGAGCGACTTGGCGGACCGGATCTGCTCTTTCAGCTTGGCCCGCAGCCGCGCGTTCTCGAGCTCGGCTTGATCTTTCGCTTCCTGCTGCCGTTTTGCCATCCGCTCCCACAGTGCTACGGACGAGTAGCCGGTCGATTCGACGGCAGGGGATGTCGACGCCGCTGCGTCTCGTTTGCTGTTGTTCATCCTCGTCAGAGCGCCTTCGAGCTCCGCGACTTTACTTCGGAGGTAGGCCAACTCCTCTCGCTGTCGCTGGCTCGTTGACTTTTTCTTCTTCGTCGGGCGCGATGCCACACCGAAGTTGTCTGCGCAGTCATCTGGGGAGATCTGGAGTGCGGGCGAGGACGGCGAGCTCCCGGGATCGGAGTCGTAGTCCGAGTTGCATGGACTCGAGGCGGCACTCATCCCGAACATGACGTCGTTTGCAATGCTCTGCAAGTCGACATCGAATGCATTGAATAGACTGTCGCGCACACGCAGTTCCAGGAGCGACTCCATCTGCGGCGTCGTCGCATCGGAAGGTGCCATATCCTTCATCTCCCAGAGCTCCGTGGCTTGAGCGTGACTTGATGTGAAGTACGAAGCCGCCGCTGGTGTTACGGGAGGGTACGCATGACTTGCGAGTACCGATGCATCATGGCTCGCAGGCGGCGGATACGAAGCCGACAGAGTTTGACTGGTAGTGTCGATGGGCATAGCGCCGAGATCGTTGAACATGTCCAGGTCGTCGAAGAAGTCGAGGACATCGGAGAAGTCTGCAGGTTGGTGCATACCGGACCCGACCGGGGACGCAGGTGGAGGGTTCATGACTGCGTTGCTGCGTTGATTTGGTTGCTCGGTAGATGGCAGCCGCCTGCTTGCTTGGGTGCAAATCGCCGAATGCATGGCCTCTCCCATCCGCCGTCATCGATTGGCTTTGGACGAAAACGCGGCAGCATTGACTAAAGGCAGCAGCTGGAGCTCGGTCGGTCCCAGCTGGTCGACCCTACGCGTGTCGAGCTGGCGACTCGGGCCCAGCGCATGCAAATGGGTCGAAACAGAGAGTGAGAGACCGCAGCACTTCGGTGTATGCGCGTCAGTGGACCCGCGTCCAAGGTCGGAAAGGACAAGCTCCAAGGTGCTCCTTTACACTTTGGTCTGTCATTGCCGCTGCGGACATTAGCTGCGTATCTACGGTATTCGCGGCGTTCCCAGCGGCTTTGTTCCGCCCCTCAAGAAAATCCAGTGTACATGAGCGTCACAGCGCGATGATGGCGGCTGCGGGCGCGCGAATGTTGACGCCGAGTCAACACACACATACGATCGACGCAGACGCGCAGAGACCGGGCGCGCCCGGACGACTCGCCTTGGGCGCCTGGGCGATCTCGCCCCAACTCACTGAGACGCTCGAACCGACGAGATTGGATGAGCCCCCAGCTGCTTGCAGTTGGTATCAGTATTGTTGTGACAGAGGCGATTGTCCGCCCTGTATTGTCATGTTCCCTTTGCGCATGCTGCGTGCCGCTTTACACGCCCGGCGTCGCGACGAAAGCGCGATCGCAGGACTTGCAGCATGGCCAGTGAGTGGATACTGGTCAGCGACAGGGAACATGCACGCACGAATGGAGATGATACGAGCGCGCTGGTCCGTTCGGGTGCTTGGGGTCCGTCCTGTCGCGGGGTCGCGCGTAGAGACCGGTCGGGAATATCCAGCGGCGAGAGATCGGCGGCGCCTCCCACCTTTCCGGATGGATACAGTGCTCGCTGCATCACGAGGGATGAGATGACACAGCGGCGGGTGTCGCACTCGGCGACTGTAGCACTCGGCGACTGTAGCACTGCAACACGAACTCCGAGGGGGGGACCATGGCGACTTGGATCGGTTTTTGTCGACCGCGACTGGATTTTTCCCAAGGGGGATGGATGCTGCAGGTGTATGTTTACGGGCGCGCCGGCGAGCCGCACCGTGTGAGTACAACAGCGCCGGCGATGTGTTTAACGTCGCGGATCGCGTCGCTCATCAGGAGGACTCACAATGCGCGATTGTTGCAATGTAGCGCAGTAAACCCTTTACTAAAGTCATAGTGTAAAACTAATATCTTGCATTTTCGTAAATATACCTATAACTGATCCTACTTTGAACAATGCTGGAGTGTTCGTATTAATTTATACAAGCGAAAGAGAGTCAACAGTTGCACAGCGGCGCACATCACAGGTTTTACTATACAGTGCGTTTGGCATGTACGCGACAGCTGGCGAAAATGGATTTTGTGTGGCGGCGATGTGCGCAAATCGTCCAAACAGCACCGTTTGGACGAACTCTTCAGCAATTGAGAAGTGCACAATGTCAATGTATTGTGCAAAAGCAATCTACAGTTGTGTCCGACTAATTGTGCCGAATTAAAAGGCCAGACTGAGCGCGCCTACTCTTCTTAGCTTGGCTCGACTCCCACGCGGCCAGCCGCAGCCTTGACGAGGTCGTCAAACAGCGCATTCTCCAAGAACTGGAGCATGAGCTGCGCCTTTTGCTCAAGCGACGAAATGATGAGCTCCGTGAGCAGACCAGGAGCTCCTGTCTGCCGAGGCAGCCCCGCGCTGTCTTCTGCCGCCACCGTTGGTATCACGCATATCGAAGACAGCCCCAAAGTCGCTGCTCCGCTAGCCTGCTCGTCGTCCTCTACGAACAGCGTACTCCCTTTGTTGGTGACCACGTGCACGACCGGGGCCTCCTTCGACGGTGACTGCCGGATCTCTTTCACCGTTTCCCACAAAAAAAGCACACGATGTTCTTCCACGACTCGCTTGAAAACTGTGTGAGCTCTAGTATAGTGGCCCGTGTTCCCGACTCCCAGCACCGTCGTTTGCTTCAAGGCTAAGACGTCGCCAGCTTGCTCTAATACGTGAGCCTACATCACAGCAGCAGCCACCCCAATAACGTCAAAAAGCGGCGAGCGTGAATCCTGTCAATTGCAATGCGTATGAGTGCAGACATACTCACATTCTGGCTCAAACCCGTCAGCTTGAGATTCTTCACCCGGAGCATGTTCCACACGGAATCTGCGACCTTGTGAACACCAAATGGAATCAATACGTTGACAGCCAAGGTGATGTTCATGCCATTGAGTGGGTCGACGACGATCTGCGGCTCGAGAGAAGCGGCACTTCTTCGTATCGTATCTCTCTTCTGTTGCAACTCATCGAGAAGAGGGTTCAAGTTACTCGCACGAACGTTCACATTGTGCTTCAGCATTGCCAAAATGCTTGAATCCGTTGAGTCGATCTCCAAGAGACGCTGTTGCCTGCTCTCTTGAAGTACCTCCCAAACCTAAGGCAGACAGAAAGTGTCAGCAAGCCACCCCATGCGTGGACACAACAAGAAAAATATCCACGGCATTATCGCGCCGCTTACCTTCCGACTCCGTAACGTGCGCTCAAGGGATTTCGCAAGCTTTATCTGGCGACGCAGTTGCTCGCGCAGCCTGATATTCTCCTGCTCCGCTTGTTTTTTGGCGCTGACCTGACGTTTGGCAGTTTGCTCCCAAAACGATCCTAGCGATTCTCCGTGGTCTCGAGTTTGCTGTTCTTCTACAGTCGCAGGATGAGTGCTTTTCAATTTTTTGAGGGAACCTTCCAGGTCCTCCACTTTGGTGCGCAGGTACTCGAGTTCCTCTCGGCGCCGCTGACTTGCGGGCTTTTTCTTCTTGACAGGTACTCCTTCATGGTGCTCAGCCACGGGTGGGCTCGTCGCGGTCGAGTTTGAGCCCTTAGCGATGCTCAGTGGCTGCGCATCGACAACCTCGGGGGAATTCGATTCACTGGCGCCAAGAAGTTTGGTGTAAAACCCAGCAACGCGGTTATCGTCGCTGGCGGCATGGAGCGGGTCCAAATGCAGCGCTTGCAAGTGCTCGCAGTCATGCACCAGCACCGCGTCTTGTGCTACACCAGACGCCACATTGGACGAATTGGTCCATGCCAGGTCGAGTAGGTCTTCAAAGCCGAGCACGTCGAGAGGCTCAGAGACCACCGCGAACAGACCGGGCGTAGCGGCGCTGGCCTCAACCCCCACGTCGCCGTCCAAGCGCTGGAGCAGCTCCGCGGCGTCCATGGCGGTGCGCGCTGCAGCGTCCGAGTCGCGCGCACTCGGCGTCATTTCGAGTTGTGACCACAGTGAGACCAAACACACAAGATGTTGTCACTGTGGGCCGCCCCAATTTAAGATCAAAGGCTTAAATTTAACCTTAAATTGGGGTAGTCCAATAATATGCCGGCTTTGAAATAGGAGCCTTAAAAATCCGCTCGAAAGATGAATATAGGTTTCGAAGTGAGATCCGTAATGTCAAAATACCCTCTATACAGTGATACGTATGATCTACTATTACTTTCAAAAGGAGGTTTCTTAGCACGCTGACCAATAGACCAACTGGGATCCCAGCGACAGTAAACCACAAACGACTAGGAGCGTGTGCTGCAGGCGCTCTACAAGCCGCATTGTAGCGTGACAATTCTCGCGAAGCTGACTACATTATGCATGTCGAAACGATGGCTACAACGATTTCAGGGAGGCATAGCCTTACGTCTAAAAAGATGCAAAGGTTTGCACGATTTGAGTGAAGATGCTTATGCGAAAGGCTCGCCGCGCAGGCCCTCCATTTGTCAGAGAGCTAATCGCGTTGGTATGCATGTAATAGTAACTCACGTGCCCACTGGAGTCGATAGACGAACGAGTGCTTAATTGTACTCGCAATCCAAAAAAACTGTATTAGTTGATATCTTCATCAACGTGGTATCCTATAAAATGCAATATTTTTACCCATCATTTTGAGCCACGCTATAACGATGGATGGTTGTTCTTGCTGTCGAGTCAGTTTGGTTGCTGAGGAGACGAAGATGCCCCAGGCAACAATGCAAATCTTGGCTTGAGATGCCTAAAGTTGAGACATCCGAAGATCCAATCGACGGTGTGGGGCAGAAGAAGGCCACATTTGCGAGCCGTGTATTTCAGCACTGGGCAAAATGCAAGAGCCCCTATGACACCGAAGAGCGCTCAGAATCAGCCATGAGGGGCGATAGCTTTCCGGGGTCACCAAAATCTGCGGAATTCGCAAACCATTACCGAACTGCAGGTACCATGCACCACTCAGTAAATCGACAAAGTCAATAATATCGCTTTGGCCGCAACATATATACTGAGGTTGTTTTAGTCAATATTGCCAGCTACACACACTGTTGAAATTTGGTTATAGTTTACGATTGCTCGACTTGTACATTTATGATTATGATTCGTGTGAGTCTTGTTGATCGCAACTGGATTTCCCTGTCTCCATCAGGTGTTTGTTTACGATGCGAGCTTCGAGCTGCGCATGATCGACCTCTGTGTACCTTTGAGGTCGCAAATCGCGTCGGCCGAGCCATCGCGCGATCAGACGGCTTATGGCGGTACTAGAAGCCGCGGTCCAAAACGAATAGTTCGTCTTTTCGTAATGCTGTCTTTCTGTACGTTAGTGGACGTTCCTTTAGCGTTTCTATTCAATTATGAAAATGAAAGAGAATCGACAATTGAACTGCGGTGCATAGGACAGGTTACATAACTGTACAGTGCGCGCATTCGGCATGCACGCGACAGATGGCGAAATGGATTTTATGTGGTGGTGTTGCGCGCAAATCGTCCAAACAGTGCTGTTAGGACGACAATGTGATCACATCAGCAATCGGGCAATGCACAATGTCAATGTATGTATTGTGCAAAAGTATTTCGTCAATTAATTTAGCCGACTTTTTTTTAAAAAAGACCGAATTGATTGTACAAACTAATTGCGTAGAATTAAAAAAAATGATTTTCCAAACTCCACCCATACAACGTCCACATACTACTCTTAGCTTGGCTTGACTCGGCTCACATGCTGCCAACTGCGCCCTTGACGAGGTCGTCGAAGAGAACGTTCTCCATATACTGGAGCATGAGCTGCGTATTTTGTTCGAACGACGAAATGATAAGCTCGGTCAGCATCCCAGGACCATCGGCATGCTGAGGCTCTACCGTTCTGTCTTCCATCACCTCTTCCTCTGGCACAGCCGCCGCTGCGAAGGGAAGCGCCATTGTCGGCATCACGCATACCCAAGTCTGTCCCGCAGTTGCGGAACCCTTACTCGTGTTACTGGTCTCCACGAGCAGCGCGCACCCTTTGACGAGCACTTGCACATCAGCCTTCTCACTCAAAGGCGACTGCCGGATCTCTTTGAGCGTTTCCCACAGCAAGAGCACGCGATTTTCTTCCACGATTCGCTTGAAGACTATGTGCGAGCTTGTGTAGTGGGCCACGTTTGCGACCGTCAGCGCCACCGATTGCTTCATGACCAAGACGTCATCAGTTTGCTCTAAAATGTAGGCCTACATCAGATCAACCAGCAGCAGCAAAACCGTCCAGCAATTATACAAACGATGAATATGGATCCTCTTCACGACAATCGCCAGCGATAAGAAACACTTACACTCTGGTTCAAGTCCTTCAACTCGATATCGCTCATTTGCAGCAGATTCCACACCACATCGGCAATCTTGTGCAATTCAAATGGAATTGACATGTTGCGATCAAAGTTGATGTGCACACCATTGAGCGGATCAGCGACGATCTCCGGTTCGAGGTAGTTCATGCTTCTCCTTGCAGCCGCTCGTTTTCGTTCCAGCGTGTCGAACAACATGTTCACATTACGCGTACGAGCGTTCACATTGTGCTTCAGCATCGCTAGGATACTCGCATCCGTCGTGTTGAGCTCCAAGAGACGCTGCTGCTTGCTCTCTTCAAGAATATCCCAAACCTGAATTGTGCCAGCAAGCCAGCGAGCACAGTAGCAAAACACAGGGAAGTCATTCACGGGATCAACTGCCTCCACCAAGGTTGGTGATATCGCGCCGCTTACCTTTCGCTTTCGTAGTGTGCGCTCAAGGGATTTCGCAAACTTGACCTGGCGACGCAACTGCGCTCGTAGCCTAATGTTCTCCTGCTCCGCGCGTTTTTTCGCGTCAAGCTGCCGCTGCGCAGCTTCTTCCCAAAGCGACTGTTGCCCTTCTCCGTGGTACACGGCCTCCTGTACGGCAGTCACAGAATGCGCGCTTTTCATCGTCCTGAGGGCGCCTTCCAGTTCGTCCACTTTGGCGCGCAGGTAGTCGAGCTCCTCTCGCTGCCGCTGACTTGTCGACTTGGGCTTTTTCTTCGGCACAGGCACGTCTTCACGGCGCTCAGTCGTGGATGGGCTCGTCACCGTCGAGTCCGAGTCGCTGCCATTGCTCAGTGGCACAAATTGCCATGTGTCAAGAACCTCCAGACTCGGCGCGCCGGCGCCAAGCAGCTCGCTGTAAAACCCAGCAGCGCGACACTCGTCACTGGCGGCAGGGAGCGGATTCAAATGCAGCGCTAGCAAGTGCTCGCAGTCATGCGCCAGTGCCGCGTCTTGCGCTGCACCATTCGCCCCATTGGCCGGATTGGTCCAGGTCGGGTCTGCTGGGTCTCCAAAGCCGAGCACGTTGAGTGATCCAGAGGCGGGCGCATGCAGACCGTGCGCAGTGGCGCTGGTGGACTCAGCCCCCGCGTCGTCGTCGCCCAAGTACCAGAGCAGCTCCGCGGCGTCCATGGCGGCGACCGCCGCCGCAGCGTCCGAGTCGCGGGCACTCGGCGTCATTTCGAGTTGTGGTGACGGCCGTGAGACACACGAGATAAGTGTGAGTGATCGACGTATGGGTACCATGTACCAACCACTCGTCCCAATCGACTATTACGGGATTAATCGAGAATGTCACCTTCGAAAATCTAAAGTGATTTATCGAAAATGTCACTCCTGATATTTTTTTCAAAACAGAATAACAACGCACCCACCCGAAGAAAGAAAAATATGTTACCGACTTCGCGCACAAGGCCTCGCCCTGGCCACGATTGCAACAGCATTGAAGGTATGTAAACGAACCGTCCAACGTTGGTTAAAGAGCAAGCCGATGGTTTCTCGTCCATTGAATCGATCTCATTTGAGGAAATTGAATGAGAGGCAGCGAGAGCAAGTGGCGGAATTCTTTCTCAACAATAACACGAACAGGCTGCGAGATGGAATCAAGTTTGTTGCAAATTCGTTTGACATTTCTGTCTCCCTGGGTACCATTCAACGAGTACTTCATGAGAGCCAACTCACATTCAAGAAGGCCTCCACGGCGTACAGAGAGGCAGACCTTGCACGTCAGAAGGAGTTCCTGTCGACACTATCTCAGCATGCCAACAAGCCTTGGATTGCGTTGGATGAGGCCGCTTTCTTTCTCAACCACTCGCGCAAATATGCATGGAGTGAAAGGGGGAAGCCAGCTGTTGTTAGGAAGCCCGGATCCCGTGGGAAGATGCACTCGCTAATCCTCGCTACCTCGCCAGATGGAGTGGTTGGGTGGCATCTGGTGCAAGGAAGCATCAACTCACCGCACTTCCATTCGTTCTTGAGTGGGTTGCCAAACGACACCAACGTGGTCTTGGACAATGCGGCCACGCACAAAGCCACCCACTCGCTTCGAAAACAGGATTTGTCCACAATCCCTGAGGTGGCGGATTCGAAACACTTGAACATGCTTTATCTCCCACCCTACTCACCACAGCTTAATCCAGTTGAGCTGTGTTTCAACTTTATCAGGACATCTGTGAATGGATGCGCTCCCCGAACCCTCGAGTCTCTTCGTTCCAGCATTCGGACAGCTGTTGAAGCACTCACGCCATCTGTTTGCAGATCAATGTTTGCACGCACTCTTAGAATTTGCTGATCGCAATACAAACACCAAGTGACAAAATAACTAGAGACAAGGGGGCTTTTTTGGCTTTTCGTTTCAAGCGCATCGGACATCCATTTCATTCATTCTTCAATTTCGCCTCAACAATGGAGCCTCGACTGTCTTCCAAGCGCAAGCGTCCTCCGGATGAAGACGCGATTCCAACCGACGAGATTGTGCCCGGCTCACAAGAGCCTGACGAC
>JAADVP010000848.1:0-13746 GCA_023335675.1 Globisporangium solare
CCTCAACAAGAAATCCGCCAGATTGCACGCGTGGCGAAAGAGGCTTTGAACGGATTGCGAGCGCTACATGGTGTTCCACAACAACTCAACGGACTCACAGGCGCCAGTATGGAACAGCGTGTCGTTGGGCAGGACGATGAAGCTGTGGGGGGGGGATTGCTAAAGTACCTGTGATCTGTATACAGTTCTCGCTTTGGTTGGGCTCATCGAGCGTTTTCTTGCGTGATGCGCGCGCTTTTCCTCGTTTTGTTGCTTTTGCTGGAGGCGGGAAAGTGGAGGGGCTGAAACGTTGGCAGCGGCAGCCTCTCAAGATTTTACCTCGTTTTAGAAATGAGCAGTGAGGAGTTCTCATAATGCAGTACGTATGTACTGATTTTGCCCCCAGATACATTTCAATTATCACAAACTGCTGCGTACAGAGTCAGTTCGTGTAAAGTAAGCAAACGGTTAAGTTCGTAAACTTAGCATATATTATTCATTTTGTTAGTCAGAAAGTCACTTGGACGATGGAGAAATGGAACTCCTGCGTCTTTTTAGCGACGAGAAAAAGTTTTGTCTCGATGGGCTCAGACGGCTTTCAATACTACCGGCCCGCCGCTGCGTTCTTCCTGTTTGCGCGATATGTCTTGTGCTGCTGTATGTTTCTTAAGCGCTGTTTGCGTTTTGTTGAAATTTCCCTTCGAATTGTCCGCCACAACCTGATATCTGAGAATTCTAATAGAATAATCTGAGAATGGTGTCCAGTGCAGACTGCTTGCTGCACGGCAAAACAGGTCACTTTTGCTGTCCCCGAAAAAGAACTCGGCTGAATTTGCCGTTTTGCCGTGCGGTGGTATTGGCAATAAGTGTGCTTTCAAAATTCTAAACAATGGACCTTTTTAACCAATAAAAACGATCTCTTGGCATGCTTAAAAATAGCCACGAAAATGGCGCATAATTTGAGGACGCGCATCATCATCAGCACCTCCGAAGGTGCGCGCGCATTCACATTCGCAGCAGTGCCCCCACGCGACTGCAACTGTAGTGAGTGGAAGCGCCCTTCCCCCCCTTCCTCCTCCTCCTCCTCTGCGTCTGGACTCACTGCAGCGTTCTGTGCCCCAGATGGCGACAGTGCGCTTGATCCCCGGCTTCTTCGCGCAGGGCGAGGCGCCGCAGCAAGAGCAGCCGGCCGCTAGGTTTCCACCCAACATGGGGCTGCTGTCGGGCAAGACCTGGGGCGACGTGAACACCCTGATCCGCGAGAGTGAGAAGCGCGGGCCGCAGATCAAGCTTGTGATACTGATGCGACATGGCGAAGGGCTGCACAACGCCGATAAAGCGCGCGCTGGAGACCAGGTGTGGGAGGACGAGCTCCAGTTTCTCCCGAAGTACATCGACGCGCCACTAACAGAGTCCGGTGTGGTGCAGTCCAAGGGCGCTGCGAAGGTTCTTGAAGAGCAGATAGTGCGCGGTGGGTTGCTGGTGCAGAGAGTGATCGTGTCTCCGCTCGACCGCACGCTTGCGACCTACGAGCACACGTTTGCGAGTTTCCAGAAGATCCCGGTGACGTCGATGGAGATCACGCGCGAAACGCTTGGAGTGTGCCCATGCGACCAGCGAAAACCCATGGCAAGCAAAGTAGCGGACTACCCGCACATCGATTTCTCTTCGGTCCAAGACGAGGACGACGTGTGGTGGAGAGCAGATCACCGCGAGACGGACGAAGAGATCTCGGCGCGCGGGCTTCAGTTCCTGCACGACATCTACTTTAACCAGCCAGAGACCCACTTTGCCGTTGTGACGCACAGCGGGTTCAGCCGCGGGTGCTTCCGTGCGCTGGGGCATCGCTATTATCGTCCTCAAAACGCTGAGTTCATTCCGCTTTTGATAACCAGCGCGACATCCAACAATGTCGCCGATGAAAGCGCGGGTACTGGCGCTTCTCCCCTAGATTGAACCTGCTTTTAACGACCTAGGCATGTATTTGAAGATTTATCCCAGCAAGCATAGCACTTGCACGCAATGAACTTGTAGCTATAACACACCTCATAGATCAGGCATCACCTTGTTCAAAAGCTGCGTTTTGCCGTTGAAGCCTCAGATGCTAGCAGCTCCGTTGGTTTTGGTTTCCAGAACGGAAAATGAGCACAGTTTGCATGCTGGATTCAGAAATAAGGATCATGACTCCTACAGAGAAATTACAGAGAACCCATACGCGACGCCTTACAAGATGGTGACATCCTTAGTCGTGTACTGGCAAACAGTGCCCGATGGACCTTCGCCGCCTTCGAACGCGCACACGGGCTTCTTCTCCTTCGTGAACTTGACCTTGACGTTCTTCAACTTGGCCGTGTCGCCATTCTTCTTGTTCATCGTGATCACGCTCACAGTTGGACCGACCGCGTACACGTTGTTCAACGTGACGTGGCGCGTCAAGCCCTTGCACCCGCCGCACGAGCGGTACAGCTTGCCAAAGTCTTGCGCGTAGAAGCCGTCGATGGACACGAGTCCCTCGCTGTTGTGCTGAATGACCTTGTCTTCGGCGTACCGGGCACCGCCGCCGATGATCTTGGTCACGCTCTTCGCGTCACCGCCCTTGACACTCAGCGCGTCTTCGCACACGTCTTCCCACCACACGTTCTCGATCACACAGTTGTGCTTGTCACAGTGCACGCCCTCCATTTGGTTCTTGCCGATGATCACGTTCTTGAGCGTGGCACCAGGCTCAAGAAGGAATACGGCATCTGCCTTCTTGCCCTCCTTCTGCTCCTGGCACTGCACGTTGGAGCGCTCGTAGGTCTTCATGCCACCGTCAAAGACTGTGCCGGCCTTGACGACGTGAGGGACGTCGTACTTGACGAGTCCTTTGCTGGCTGGCCAGGTGCCCGTAGGCATGGGCGCTCCTGAGACGAGGGCAGTGGTGGCAACGAGCGCTGCGGCGACGGCGGTAAGGATCTGGACCATTGTACGAGAAGGTAGCTGGTAGCGACGGGGGTGATGCGAAGAAGGCAAATTGAAAAATGAAACCAGCATGTCTTCTAGCTTGAGCGGGCGCGCTGCTCTCTCACAAGGTAGTTCCTTGTGGAGCTGCCCAACAGCACTTGATGAGCAGCTACTGTTCGGTGTCTCCAACCAATGCAATGCTGATGTGCACAGACTGAACTGATCGCAAACTTCACCGCCATGTGGTGGCGGTGAGATACGCTCACTGTCTTCGGCGGAGAGCCATTGAGGGTCCTTCAAAGTGCACCCAGGCGACTAACTACATAGAATACTGCTAGGCTTAAGTTTTGAGCCAGTAGGCCATTATCGCAGTGCTGGCTTTTCACTGTTGTTATTCTGAGTTCTACGATTTTAAATGCAGGTAGCGGGCGTTTTCGTAACTGTTTAGTCGCTGAGTTTCAATCAGGCTTAGTCGGTCTCGGCATTAATTTAATTTGCAGGAAACTAATTAGTACTTGCAGGCGAATCCTTTTCCAAGTTGCAGTTGCTCAATGGCAGCTGGGACGCCGCTCGCAGTGGCTTTGGGTGAACCTCACAACGAGACGACTGCCGATGATCGAACGTTTGCCAGATTTCCAGCTGGAAGGTGGCGGAAGGAGAGCAGTTCATCACGCGAGTTGCTCATATGAATGCTGTGCTGTGGGTGCGAATCGCGCTCAATTGTACGGTGACGTCTTCAGGTGCCTAAAAGCCACATGTTAGCCGAATTGAGTGCGAGGAAGAGGCACCTCAGATGTGGGCAGCCAGCGTCATCGGCTGATCCAACCACAGTGCATGCAAACTGTTTACGGCGGTGATCAGGACATTTTCAGGGCTAACAAGCACATCGCGTCCCACTCAGAACGTTCGGTCACTGACCATTGATGAATTGGTGCTGGTCTCAAAGATGCGCTGCTGTTCGTAGGGTCGTGGGCAGTAGAAGACAAACGCAAGAGCGCAAAGCGAAAGATCGTATTGTAGTTATGTAGCGTCCAACATCACTCGGTATCCACGTCGAATAACTGTCTTCTTTGCTTTCAGGTGGCTTTAAAGTAACCAACGCCTCCTTCTCGCGCTCGTCGATCACCAACGAAAGTTGTGTGTTGATGCACAGGAATCCCAGCACTTGCCGCAATCACTGTACAACTACAGTGCGGATGGGCAGTTGCTACTGTACCTTTCACTTGTCGTATTTCTCCAGAAACGTCGCTGCCCACTTACGCGTCGTGCTGTCCATGATTTGATCCACAAGGTGGTCAATCGGGTGGATAATGAGTGGGATGACCCCAAGCCCGATCGCCGTGGGCAGCCAGCGGCGAACCAGTGGCGAGTTCTTCGCGGTCCGTTCGGCGACCGCAGAGCTCAATGCGACCTGCCAATGCAAACGGCGCCATTGTTAACGCACTCACATTAGCCACACCCACACACCCACATGCACGAAAAAAAAATCGTACCACTCGATTGATCGTGAACCCTGGAATCGCCACGCTTGCCTACGACACGCACCGCCCCATGTGCACCGTTAAAGCCACGACAACGCCCATACCACAGAACGCGACACATACGTACCATGGTCTGCCAGAGAAGCGTGTCGACCGTTGCGTCGGTGATCACGGCACGGCGCTTGCCGTCCGACAAATGCTGCATCTGCGCGCGCGCGTCTGCCTTGGCGGTCTTGTCGAGCGTGTCGCCGAGCACGTACGCGAACGCGACGGCGTAGGACGGCGCCACGAGCCTGGGCACGATAGGGCGGAACGACTCGCCGAGCTCGTTCGAGTAGCCGAAGTACCGCACGAGCGAGTCGCGCCAGATGTCCACCTCCGGCGGTCGCTCGCCGTCCGCCTCACGTTGCTGAGCCATGCTGGGTTGCGACTGGAGCAACAGTTGCAAAAAGTGAAGCACAGCAGTGCACCGAGCGCAATATGTATACGCCCACCGACGCTTGCTTATGGTGCAGAAGCGCAACTTTAGCGGGACACGAAAGTGGTGACCGTTGATGATCCGAGCGGCAGCATGGCGGACGATGCGCGCGCAGCTCGAGCTGCTCTACCGCTTGGGCGTGATCGAGAGGGAGCAGCCGAGCCAGTAGGCCACGCACGAGGCCGATGGACCGCGACGCCCCGCGTTCACGCTGAGCGAGTTGACAGGTGGGTCCGAGGGCGGCAGCGAAGTTGGCTCGAGAGTTCACCCCGTAGATGCATATGCTCGCAGACGGAAGAATGCGCTTCAGCAATCTAGATTGTCGGTGCAAAGCGTCACTGAGGATGCACCACGCCCGTATTTCCTGGACCCGATGCGGAAACCGACAGAGAGAAGCTTCAGAGACGACTCTCGCTCATCAGCGAGCATAGGAAGCAGTCACACGAAATACGAGAATGCGCCACAAGAGCACTCCAGAAAGCGACAAAATGTTGTCGATGCAGCTTTCGTCCCGGCGCGTCGAATGGTGGATGTGTATGATGAGAAGAAGGCGAAGGCGCGTGAGCGCGAGGGTGCGCGCATGTATTTCCTCTACTGGAAGCTCTTTCTCCGAAGCGAGCGCGAGAAAGCGAATTTGAATGCGATACGGAGCTTCCATGTGAAAAGGTGCTTTTGGACGAAGTGGCGGCGCTTTGTCCGATGTGAAACGCGTGCGAGGACGCAAGCGAACGCACTTTTGGTATGGAAGGCGCGGCGAACAGCAATTAAATGGCGCGTGTGGGCGACAAGAAGCCAGTTGATCCGCTTGCGACTCGGAAACACACGATGCTCGGTAATGAATCAGCTGCGAAAGCGCCGTGTTTGGGCCCGGTGGACTCGTTTCGCAGTGGCCAACCGTCACTACAGAACATTATTACGCAAACGATCGGCACAAATGAAGCAATAGATCCTCCGACGTACATGGCAAGAGCTCAAAGTATACGCATGCAGATCTAGGCGATGCCGACAAGGTTTGGGCAAATATTTCAAAGCACTAAAGTTGTACAAACGCAACAAAGAACCCAAACGCCAAGCACCGACGCAGCACCAACGAACACTGAACGCGCACACCCAGAGGCGGGCGTTGCTGGAGTGGAGAAAATGTGCCATCTCCCAGCGATCCACACGCCGCGTCCAGCAACAAATCTTGTTCAGCATCAGCCGGAAACGCTACTTTCATGCATGGCGCGACTGTTTCCACGAGAATCACTTTATCGCGGAGATCAAGCAGAGGCACGCTTACCGCTCCTTGCAGCGGCACTTTGTTGCGTGGATTTTTACTGTGAGAGCGCTTCAAATGGGTCGAAAGAAGACAGAATTGACTCGCATCAGTATGCAAATGCTGTTTTTCCGAAAATTGAGAAAAGGAACCCATTTTGGTTTGTGCTGTCAGTATGCGGTACAGGAAGTGGAGCGCTCGAGGAAATTCAATGCGATAAGAAAACTGCAGTCATGGAAAATTTTGCGAAGACGGCAGCATCACAAGGAAGGAGCATGGAGAATACGGCTTTTGCACCATGTATGACGAAATGGGTTTGTGAAGTACCACCGACATCAACAAGAAAAGAAAACTGTATTGAAGAAGCTGGATGCCGAGACACAGCGCACTTATTTCGACGTTTGGAGAGGCTTTCTGACCGACCAGATTAAAATCCATCAACTTGTAGTGAGAGCGTCTGAGTTCGCGCTCGCCTATCGGTACAAAGCATACTTCAAGCTATGGAAAATTCATCGACAAAGGCAGGCGATGCAACGTTAGCAACTTGCTCGCGCAGGGAGGTACTATACACATCGTCTGCTGCGTAAAGGAATTGATGTTCTGGAAGAAATCGTAATCGAAACAAGCCAAAACGTTCAGCGAAGCCATCACATTCGGCAGCGGATGCGCATGGTCTTGAGAGCAAAATGCTTTCGTGGATGGATGCAGTGGGTCACGGACGATAAGCGCAGAAGATGCTTGGTTATAGCGTTCCAACAGCGAAATCGATACCTTCGCTCGTGGTTTAATCCCTGCCGCCGTGTGTGGAATGAATGGCGCTCATTCACAAGAGAGAGAACGCAAGAACAGCTGACGGACGCGGTGTATTTGAGCAGACTGCGGCGCAAGACATTTGCTTCCTGGAGGTGCAGAGCGCAACTCATGACTATGGTTTCAAAACGCCAACAAGCATTGGCCCTTACGACCCGTGCGAGTGTTTCTTTCGTTCTGGCGGTCTCGTGCAATCCACTGGCAAAAAGTGGCTAAGGTGATTGATTTGACGCGAGCAGTTTACAGAAGAAAACTTTGTGTAGCCACGCTTCGAGAATGGTCTCTTCGTGCAAGAAAGTTACAGATGCTACGACAACAAAGCGACCGGGTGGATGAAATCACAAAACTCAAAAGCGTTGCAAAATGGTTTCGCGTCTGGTATACTCTTCACCATCGTCGATCCATTGCATATCAGCACCAGCTCTCCAGGTCCACTCGGTGGAAGCGCGCTTGCTTCGGGCGTTGGTGGCAATACACCGCTCTGCGTGTCAAGTTAAAACGCAAGTTCGCGTACTTCCAACAGGTCTTTGGCAGGTACCCGACGACTGCGCTGTTGCGACGAGACTGGGTACGATGGAAACAGTTCGCGCAAATGAGTCGCTCAATACGATTGTTTCGTTGCCGCCAGTGCCGCAAGTTTATGCAAACGTGGTGGATTCACTGGAAGCTATTTCGCGTGTTCTGCTTTGCGTTTCGCGAATGGGGACGTGTTGCTGCACGAAGCGCACTTGGAAATGGTCACTTGGGGAGACGACTGCGGTTGTTTTGCAAAGCAAAAAAGAATCGACAGAAGCTGTCTATACTTCATCAGTGGGTAGAATTCTACAAGAGGAAACAGTCGTATCGAAAGCATGTGCTGTCGTTGAAATACGAGGCACTACGAGAGATCGTCGCTTGGGATATCAAAGCAAAGCGAGCGATGAAGAGCTACATGAAGTCATGGTTTTCGAGGTGGTATGAAGGAGTTCATATCCAACGCAAAGCTGCTACATACTACTGGAAATCAAGGCTTCAGCGCAAAGCGCTGATCCTGTGGCGGAGACTTATGGTCCATCGTAAGCAAGAGCTCGTTCTATCGGAGGCAAAACAAGTGCTGGGGAACACGTCCTTTTATCACCCAAAGCAACAGGTATATACAAACGCTATCAAGGAGAGAATAACTCGGCATCAGCATGCAAGAGTTCCTTCGGCGCCGATGGCAGCTTCGAAGAACGGAAAGCTTAAGTCGATGAGGAGAATGTTAGATCCGGAAGAAAAGAAGAGATATGCAAGTGATTACCGCTGTGTGCAGCTTGGTCGCGAATCCAAAAGAGTTACAAGCTCCGATGTAGAAGGCGTCAATCGAGGGAGAAGATGTGCAGATGGTCGTGGAATACGGCAAATGTCCGTAGAAGATGGAAAAGAGCCTGAACAGAGAAAGTCGACCACGCACGACCTTTCTCAGCAACACGCGCCGGCATCTCAGTATGCTGGTTTCAATTGGGCCAATGGAAGTGAACAAAGAAATACTTTGAGGTCTGCGTCTATGCAATGCTCTCCTCGGCCAGTCGACAGAGCCGACAGAGTTTTTCAGGAGGTCATATGCACGAGGGAGAAATCCAAAGCAAGAGTGAGCCGAATTGCACACCGTCTTTGCGAAAGCGCGACTCAGGATTGCTTGCAAATCAGATTGACATGACGCTTAGGATGGACGAGCAGAAATTCCAGCTTGGTGACGATCCAAGTGCTGTTTCATTTCAGCAACATGGTTCAACTTGCTACAGTAGTCAGCGGCAATTGGCAACTTCCCATAGATATAACGAGCTGCCATTGTTTGACACTGAAATCCACGAACGAGCGTTCTCAGTCCAGCAAAAGCACGACCGCAAGGCAACTCAGCCACATCAACCCACAGAGATCGAGAAAGTGGTTGGTGAGCATTCGCTAGTTCTCCCTCAAGCATATGATGCAATCCGAATGGATAGTGGACGGGCAGTAGCTTGTTCCCGTGAACCAGAAGTACCTCAAGATGCAGATACTGCTACGAAAAAGGCCCCAGCAGCAGATCTCAGCGACCGCGACATTTCTTTGGAATGCTTGGCTTCATTGGATCTGTACGAGAGAAGCAGTTATGCTTTCGAGACACGGAATATGGTCAACACTATGACTCTACCCTCCACGGGATCAACACCTTCGTATGTGACTTGTGCTAAAGCCCGATGCCAGCAAACGGTCAAACCAGAATCAACAGTGCCGAATACGAAGAACGAGTCCCTCAGTCTGTCTACGATTCTTGACTTACCTGAGCAAAGTGAGAAAGATGGCTCTGACAAGATCAAAGGCAAAATCAGTGGTGCTTCCGACGACAACGCTTATGGAATGAGCGATAGCGAGGCTTTGAACGAGATCTTGAACTGTTATGCAAGCGAGTTGGTTAGTGCCGTGGAAGAAAAAGAAAATGCCAGATCGAAGATGCTGGCCAAGCGGAAAACAATCCTTTTTCGAGCCCTGCATGATCTGGGATTGTTTCATAATGAGTTCTACTTTGCCCAAATGGAAGCGGTCGTGGAAACATTGAATCACGGTCGTATTTTGCTTTACCATGAGCGTGCGGAACTCCCGCTCGAACAAGGCAAGAATATCTTCATCAGCTTGAAGTAGAGTGCCTCGAGCACTTCCTCGACAAAGTGATTGAGAATCACCCTCTCTATGAACGATATTATGACAACGAACTGAAGAAGAATCGTTTTGGGCCTCGCTTTGCGTCGTCCTCATCGAGTATTCCTCTCCATACACTGAGGTGGTTGGCGCAGACGCACTTGCAACCTTGGAATCGTCTCAGCGAGTGAAGACAGCGTTCAAGTATGCCTTTCTGGGTTCGCACTCCAGTTCCAGAAGAAATGCTGTTGTCACTTGACAAATTGATATTGTGTGTGAAGAAGTACTACCGAGTCTTGGTCCAGCTTTTTTCGACTTCAATGATCGGGACTTCGCAGCGAGGACAGCGTGGTAGTACTGGGAAAATGGCCAAGAATGAGTTCATGGAGTTCATGAGGCAAATGCGAGTGTTTCCTCAGCTTTTCCATCGACGAGAGGTCGAAAATGCATTCGATGCGGCTTGTTGTTCGTCTCCAGATCAAAAGGACATCAATTTACCAGAGTTCATTGAAGCAATCATTCGTTGCTCGTCAAGCCTGTGATGGGGCGACGGTGCTCCATCGAGCGACAAGGGAGGAAGTGGAATCACTGTAAGATTTCTGATGCTTTTTTTTGCAATGGAAGGTGAAGGAACAATCCTGCAGAAACGCAACGAAGATCTGCAGGTCGTGCTTGGGTTTGTGGAGCGGAAGCAAGCTGAAAAGAAAGCAGTCAAGATGCGTCGCTTCCGCAAACTGCTGACCGACCAAACCCAGCAACACCAAGCCGAAGCTAGTCCATCTATGCGGCGGTCGAATCATTCAGGCGATCGGGTATATCAGGAAAAAACAATTATTCTGACGGTCATAGATCAGTGAGCCCTTACCGAGGTGAGTCCGCAAACGTCTTTTACTGCGGAGATCCTGAAAGCGCACTTTCTCGTGGCATACATGGCTTCAAGTTGAGTCTTTCAGCGAACACACACTTGATGCGCCAGGCACAAACGCCTGACAAATTTGGCAATTTCCAGTCGCCTTACGTGACAGAGCTTGCTTCACCTCCTGAGATTGAAGATGAGAGGTGCCCACAGCCTTTAGATGTGCCTAGCAAACCAGAAATCGAGGTATCGACCCGTGCAATCAGCCCCAGAGAAGAAGAAACCGTGTCGCCTGTTGAGTTCTTAACCCCCGGCGATGTCTCCAGCACGCCCTGTACAAAAATGAAGTCAAATGTAACTGATTCGGACAGCGATGCTTTCGACGTGCCGACCTTACGCATGTGCGCTGCGGGTGACCTTCGAGACAGAAATGAGTTTCTGGATGAGATTCTAAGCATCATTGGGGATGTTGAGCTCGTGTTGCAGCAATCCAATCTCCAATTGAAGCGACGATCGAGTCTAGGTTCAGTATTACAGGAACCTACAGACCCAGCGCACAAGCGCACGCCTCAGAAGCAAGCAGCTTCTGTAATTGAGGAAGCGTACTCGGACGACTTTGATGATGAAAGCTGCGACAGTCTCACCCCCTCGAATATCATGCAGAAGATGTTTGCAGCAAGATACAGCATAGTACACTCAAATTCATATTCGCAGGACGAGCTCCCCCTGAGCGATCAAGTTAAGGATGTTCCTGTGCATGACCCAATGCTGAATCAGTTAACTCAGATTGAGCGGTTTACAGAAACCTCAGGTGTGTGCTGACGATGTGGCATTGTTAGTTCCTGTAGCATTACTGACCCTTGATCCAATGTTCTACGGTGTTGGATAGAGTGGCAAGCGCAACCAAGTCTCGAGGAGATCGCGCATCACGGTATTCATGTGGCATTCCCCTCGTCACCCCACACTGCCACAATGATAGAGGTGTGTGTGCTCCCAGAGTTCAATTGATTGTGCCGTCAGTACACTGACTGCGCTGGCCCTGCAGGATTCAAATCTGAACTGCCTTACCGACCCCACATGTCCAAGCGCCTTAGTTGAGGCCACACAATGTGATGATACGTAGTGGCTCCACGCCCAAGCATTTGCAACGAGGAATCTATATAATACTCGGATATATTGCGTGATTAGGGATGGCAAAAGAAAGAGGCCACGCTCAAGAAAGCTGGTGCCTTACAAAAGGCTCCCAGCAAGTAAAAGTGTTCACCTAGGTAGTCTCTCTACATGAATTCCGAATCCACATCGTCAAAGAACGGGTGGCGAAGAGCTTCCTTGGCGCTGATTCTCGTTGCTGGATCGTATCTCATCATAGACTGCATAGAGAATACATTAACCATATAAAGTTATACCATTGCCATTGGAGTGAGTGTAACACGCGCACACATACCTCAAGTAAGTTCAGTCCAGCCTCGTCAAGCTGTGGGAAAAGAGCGCTAGACTCTTTCTTTCTCCACTTCGGGAATGTCGAGGCGTAGTCGCGTAACTTTGTCACTCCCGGCCAAACGGACTCGTCAGGCGTTCCAAGCGTTCTGGTTAAGAGTGAAAGCATGGAGTAATTAGCGTCGGTGCGCCATTGCAGATTACCAGCTCTTCAATGATGAAGAAGCTATACCTGAAGATCCGGTAGAGTTGATCGATTTCGGAGTCTCCAGGGAAAAGTGGTTTCTTCGTCAGCATCTCTGCGAAGATGACCCCAACCGACCAAATATCGACTGGAGGCGAGTAGATCTCCTGCCCGAGCAAGATCTCAGGCGCTCGGTACCATAGCGTTACGACTTCGTGTGTGTATTTCTTCACGGGAATGCTGAATGCTCGCGCCAAGCCAAAGTCGGCGATCTTGAGGCTGCCCTTCAAGCTCACGAGTAGGTTTTGCGGCTTGAGATCACTACACATTGGAAAAAGGTACGTCAAGGTATATACGATCGTAGCGAGTACTCAATGTGCACTTGGCTCGCGTGCCTACCGGTGCATCACACCACGAGAGTGCGAAAATGCGAGTCCTTTCAACAGTTGGTACAGCAAGCTCTGGAACATCGGATAGCACAAACACAATATCTTATTAGGCATCCCGTCGATAGAAGGACAACATTGTCGGCTCATCCTTCGCGCACTCGCCTTGATCAGTGCTGGCTCGAGCATTCCTAGTTTATGCTCCATGAAGCGCTTCAAATCCTTGTCGACGAACTCAAACACGAGAAAGAGCTTGCCATCTTCCTGCAAGCAATCCAACAGACTAGAGCGTACCGCAAACGCCGCCCCCGTTAGTTTTGTACGACCGAAATGCATGGCAAGAACGGCGTGAGCACACATAACACACCTGACGATGTTGGGGTGCTCCAGCTCGCGCAGCACCGAGATCTCCCGCAGCGCGGTGCTCGGGATGCCGTCGTCCTCGGTCTCGAGGCGGATGCGCTTGAGCGCCACGACCTGGTTCGTCTTGAGGTCGAGCGACTTGTACACGACGCCGTATGTGCCTTCGCCGATGGAGCCGCCCTTCTCGATGCGCTGGTAGCGGTCCATGGTCAGATGCGCGAGTTCAAAACTGCGCCAAAAATGGCGAAGATGGCGCCAAAAGCGAAGAGTGAAGGTACAGCAGCAAGCAACCCTCAATTTGGCGCGCACTTTCTCTATTGTGCAATGTCTGTTAAGTGCGGCAAAAGCAAAGAGGCTAGTGTTGAGCACAGTAGTGTAGAACCCGGTGCAAATACCGTGGCTCACTGATTTTAAGCCTCCTTGGTAAGTACAGTGAAGCATTGGATAATACCCCCGTGATGCACTATAAAAATGAAAGAGAGTTGAGCAGAGACGTGTGTGTATCCGTGCACATCTCGCCCTGTTTGCTACGTAAAATGAGTGGTCTAGAAAAAAGACTGGTGAGGCCCCCTACACGATCTGTCGCTGACATAACTGTCAGGAATAAGGGACCAAGCTGTCCAAAATCCGCAGAGAGCAGGTATCGTCCACACAGGAATCCGTTGTCGGAACATCGATGATGGGTATGGTCGGCACAGTGAAGGTCACTCGGCATCACGTGGTCCTGGGAAACTTAATAGTTTTCTGCTGAAACTCTTGTGGCGGCGCGCGAGTGGCCGCGACTGCACGACGGGGCTCCCTGCTGAATCCAAAGCCCTGTCTAATCCGATCGCGGTGCCCCGCGCACCCGCGCTCCCCTTTCTCTGCAGTGGCGTGCCTGTTGAGAGCAAGTTTCCGCTGTTTCCTCGCTCATTCATCAAAACGCCGCAAGAGG
>JAADVP010000849.1:0-13745 GCA_023335675.1 Globisporangium solare
AATGCGCTTATGGTTCCTATCGCTATACATTTGAACCCCAAGGGTTCCTAGAGATTTTAGAACTAAAACCTATGAATCTGATTTATAAAACCTTGGCTACACTGAGGTTTGAACCCAGTGAATCTTCTTGAATCTTGAACTTGAAATTTTCGTGGAAAATTCTCTGTGAAGTGATTGGCTCGCGCCATTCACTTTAGATGATGGGGACACGTTTGCCACGTCATCAGTGTAGTTTCCCAAGTAGGAACCATCACTCTGTACTGATTAGTACAGAGGACCTTATGACGTCATTCAATGACGTCATACGTGCATGTGGGGATCCGCCGTACTGTAATTCTTTTGTTATTTGTTACCACAATGCACGCTGAGGATGATGTGTCCCACACTAGACGAGGGCACACATCCATTCTCATGTAATGGCTAGGTATAGCCCATCACAGTTTTCTGCACAATTAGTGAGGTTTTTCTAAAGGCCAGGTCAAACTGCAAAAAAGGCTAGAGAAAAAAATGTCCTGCCTTCATAAAAATGAGCTAGATTGTATGAAGGCCTACGGCAGAGTGGCTGGGTACATACTTGTCCTACGTTTTCGAAATAACACACATACACACACGGCTCCACGGTTGTAGGTCAACCTACAAAGGAACACCCCAGTCATATTCATCACACATCAACTATTCTGGGTACCAACCTATAAACTGACCTCTGGAAACTAATCCACACATCACACTAAAACAACCACATGCCACATTTCTAGAGCGCTCCACAACTACCTCTGGAACACCTAGTGGAACGCCTCATGCCCGTGTTTCAATCAGGCGCTTGCCAGTCAGCACAGATGAGCTCCTCGGCAACGGAGACGATGATGACGGCGCCGCGCCGCATGCGCCCCTCGCCGCGCGCCAGCAGAGCCGCAGGACGCCGCGTGGTGCGCCTTCTACCGCTTGCGCTGCTTCTCGCGCTTGCCTGCGCGCCTCGGAGTGTCCGCGCGATGAAGCAGACGTGGGCGTTTGACCGAGAAGACCGCGCCGACTTCCTCATTGAGCGCTTCGGCTTCAGCGACCACGGCGCCATGCGCGTCCACGTGCGCGGCGTGCAGTACACGCTGCAGAGTGACGCGCAGGCGCAGCCGCAGGGCGCGCGCGCTGGGCTTCTCTTCATTCACGTACGTTGCTTGTGTCGAGTGGGAGCTGCTTTTTGGATTGTGCATGAACGCGCGTATATTGTGTGTTTGCGCAGGAGAGCGCGTTGTGGGAGACGATGCAGTTCATGCAGAACGCGCGCGACAGCGGCAGCGAACATTACTGCGTACTGCAGAACCGCTCGAGCGACATGTGGATCGACTTTACGGCCGCGACGACTTGGTACTTGCGTGTATACTCGGGTAATCGCAACATCGGTAGACTGACGTCGTGTGTGTACCTTTGTTTTTCTGGTGTCGCGCGCACTGAACCAGGGACGTGGACCGCAAGTTCACAGACGAAGTGGACGCGCTCGAGCCGGGCTTTTACTACCTCTTATTTGCGCAGTGCACCAAGAACCTCCAGATCTCGTTCCACGTACGTAGCCCTCGCCTCTTCAAGTACCTCCTTACTTTGTGGCACAGACCGTTATAACACTTGACTGTTGTTGCTCTTGTAGATGGATGCCGAGTTCCGTAATGGCGCGCTCAACTACCTCTCAGCCGGGGATGCGCCGCTGCCTGGCGTGTACTTGCTCATGAGTCTCGCGTTCTTCTCGGCAGCGATCTTGTGGCTGCGCTACCTCCGCGCCAATGCGAGCCACGTACGTTTCTGTTGTATGTGTGCTGCCTGCGCCGCTGAATCTCGTGCATGCAGCTAATCAGAGCTCGCTGGTGTAGATCCACAATGTGCACCACATGATGACGGCGCTCGTGGTGTGCAAGACCGTGTCGCTCTTTGCCGAGTCGATGCGGTTCTACTACATGAAGACCCACGGCGACACGCTCACGGGCTGGAGCGAAGTGTACTACGTGTTCATGTTCCTCAAAGGCATGATGCTCTTCGCCGTGACCCTGCTGATCGGCACCGGGTGGTCGCTGCTCAAGCCGCACCTGTCGTCGCGCGACAAGTACGTCATCGCCGTCGTGCTCGTGCTGCAGGTGCTGAGCAACACAGCGATGATCGCGGTCGAGGAGACGTCGGTCGGCACGCGGTCGTGGGTCACATGGCGCGACATGCTGCACTTGGTGGACATCCTGTGCTGCTTTGCGATCCTGTTCCCGATCGTGTGGTCGATCCGCGACCTGCGCGCGTCGGTGTTCACGGACGGCAAGGCGCACATCAACCTGCAGAAGCTCACGCAGTTCCGCTCGTTCTACCTGATCGTCGTCACGTACATCTACTTTACGCGGATCGCGCTCTTCCTGCTCACGGCGTCGCTGCCGTACAACGCGACGTGGGTCGCCGTGCTCATAAACGAGCTCGCGTCTGCTGCGTTCTTCTCCATGACGGGCTACCGCTTCCGGCCGGTGACGCAGAACCCGTACCTCAAGGTGGCGACGCGCATCGAAGCGCTCGACGAGTTCTCACTCGACGACGACGACGACATGGAGCTCCAGCTGATCCCGATCCAGCGGCGCGACCATCTCAAGTACATGGCCGTCAAGACCAACGCCAACGGCATGAAGACGGCGGCCGCTGTGTGAGGTACGGGTCTAGTTCTGTGATTGCCGATGGCAAGTTTTGAAGCGTTTATATAGGTAGAGAGAGAGAGAGCGAGGAAAGTTCAGACTGGGCTATGGCGTGTGTGTGAATGTTCCAGTGTTGAATTCGTTGCGACGCAATGTTTTCTCAAGCGTTTGTTGAAGCATCGTGGTTGCGATCTTCTACCTGCGACTCGTGCATTCTTTCTCTCAACGTTGTTTCAAGACGAAGCTGCCGCTCGTGGTATTCAGACTCAGAGATCACTTTGATCTGGACACCAACAAGAGTGAGCGCAAGCCGAGAAATGAGGCATGTGGCAGGCATAAATGAAAGCTCTCGGATGCACAAACGTACGTATCCATTGCCGATATGCAGGCGTCTCTCGCGCGCGACATGACGATACGCTGACGGATACGCGACATCGACCACAGACGCATCGTGGGCTGGCACCACGTGGTCCACTTTGCCCACGAGCGCCAATTTGAACCGATCCTCACCACCGACTTCGTCTGCTGAGACCAATGACAGAGCATCCACAAGCGGCTGGTCCAGGAGGAAGAGCTCCACAAAGGCACCAGCCGCGGGAAACTCGCCGATCGCGGCCATCGCACTTGGCACGACGGCCAGAAAGACCAAGTTGGCGGAAGCCACTTGTCGTTCGTGTTGGCCTCGCCGTGGATGTGGATTCTCACGAGCGCGGTGCCAGTGGAGGCAGGCTTCTCGTCGACCACGCGACCCATGTACCACACATTCCGCCATCTCTCCCATACGAATCGGTCCATGATCGGCATTGCGAGTGCGCGTGCATACTCGCAGCACCGGAATGGGGCTATAAACGATCTGGGTGCGCTATTTTCCTTCTTCTTGTCGCGTCGAACCACAATAAAAGATGGACGAGCTCACGATTTTCAAAGCCTCGGTCTCCAAAAACAACGAGCTCAAGTACGCAACTGAGAGCGCCAATTGGCCGAGGACTCGGCGCTCCGCTTATCCGCACCAGCCTCATCTGGCTGGCTCACAAAGGGAGCTCCATGGCCGTTTGCACAGCAAGGCAAAAGTGAACCCCCATTCAGGCGCTTTCTCAGAATGATGCAATCCCTCTGACACGAAGAAAGTGCAGTCTCATCTCCGTTCTCCAACAGCCCAATGCAGAGGAGAAACCGGGCTTCGAGTTTCTAGAAGATACGATGTGCCCCACCGAAGCGGCAGCCAGTCAATCAATCCAAACGTGTCCATCTCAGACGGCAACTGCTGTAAAACATGGGTGTATTTACCGAAGCGAAAAACTGAATTGCTGCTGCTGGGTTGCTGGAAAAGGTTTGCTGGAGGGGCATTTCGCGTTGAAACAGAGATAAGTTAGTGGTGGCAAGCAGCAGCAGCAGCAGCGCTTTCCGGAAGAGATCTCATGTGGGGTCCATCCATTTTCGAAGAGCTTAAAACTCGAATGCCCACGGGTTTTTCTCCAAAAAATCTTGGATCGCTGAGCGCAGCGAGTTGTTGGGCCGCAGCATCTCGAGCGTGAGCTTCTTGCGCGTGAGCGGATCCACTGGTCCGTTCTTCCGAAGGTGCTCCTCTAGGCACTTGCGTTCATACCTGTAGACAGCATTTTAGCCATAAACACAAGTATATGTGAGTGAAAACTATCACATAAGCAAGCAGGCCGTTGCTCTACGTACGAGACGCCGTTTGGGGTGCTCACAGGGTCGACCATGACCTCCATGCTCACAGGGCAGATAAAGTACTCGGGGATCTCGCCCGGATACAGCTCCTTCTCATGCTTCATCGAGAGATTGTCCATGTACGCCATGAGGGTGTCCAGGCTGCTGTCATTGGAGTCATTCCGGTTGTGGTTGCTCTGGGCCGCGGCCTCAAAGAGCTGCGCGAGATGGGCCTTCATGACCTCGTGATGCGTGATGTTCACGGTCTGGTGGTACTGCCACTGCGACTTCTTGGCACGGCGCAGCTCGACGACGATCTCCTGCTGGAATGCCTTGGACTTGTTCGTTTTCTCGGCGCTCAGAAGCGCCTTCTGGAACGCCGCGAACGAGTCGTCAAAGCACCGCAGGTGCATGTGGCTCGTGCCCAGCAGGTAACTCGCCTTCGCGTTCAGCGCGTCGCACTTGAGCGCCTGCGCGCAGTCATCTCGACACGACGCCCAGTGCTCAAGCTACAATCCCGTCAACACCCACCCACAGACAAAGCTTTACGAATGCACAAGATCCAAGAAAACCCGGCAGCCAGCCAGCCACATCATACCTTGGAATGGCACAATGCGCGGTTCGAGTAGTACGTCGACTGCGTCGGATCCAGCACCTGCATGCGGAAGATATGGAGCGCATCAGCACTGCGCTCTCTGCAACAAATGCAGTGGCATGTGCGCCTCTCTCTCTCTCTCTCTTTCTCCCTTCCCCAGAGGACAGCAGCAACGTACGATTGCCTCGGTGTACATATCGATGGCGGCGTTGAACTTGCCCTTCTGGAAGCACTGGTTGCCCTTGAGCTTGAGCAGCTCGGCGCGCTCGGTCGCCGCCGCCGGAGTCGCCATCTCCGCTTCGCTTCTTCGTCGTTTATTAGGAATGTGTGACGTTCGCGGTCAGGGTCGAGGAATGAGCGACGCAGTTTCAGCCAGTCATATGGCGTGAAACGGCTGGAATGCGGATCGATTCAGCCAATCACGGATAACACACGACGTTTTACGTAATCTTGATTTGCTTATGGCCAGAGGAGCTGCTGTTTACTGCATACACTGTTCTTTTCTTTAGGCACTCGGCGGTCTAAAGTTTAAGCGACCGAGTGCGAATGCAATGCAATGGCAGCCAGGATAAGGAAAGGGGCGTATCTGGCGAGCAGGGAGTGTGGAGACTTCGTCGGTGGCGCGATCTATTTTTGCAGGACAGGGCTGAAAAAATAACTAATGCCGCTATTTTGAAGGAAGTGCTCAATATGTAATGACCTTTGACAAATAGTCGATGCTAAAAAATATTATGATAGAAATATTCCAAGTCGCATCATTGTATATATTTGCATCCTGCTATATTTGATGCAATGCAATCAATATCAAATACAAGGCGAGGCTGTGTACCCATTTGTTGTACTCTTCCGCTAACAATTAATTGCTTTATTTTATTTGTGCGAAACGATCATCATTCTTCTCGTACTTTATCCCGTGACTCTCTGTAGTCCTTCTCGTACTTCATCGAATCCACACAGTACGAGTAACCTCTTTCCCCTCTCTCACCCGACCATCACTCTTCAATGCGGGCCTGCGCGCCAATTTGGTTGCCCCCAGTTTTGAAACCCAAAATGGCGAAGACGCCCGCGAAGAAGGCGGCGCGCAAGCCCCCGCGCGTGCAGGAGAAGGACAAGGAGGTGATGGCCGAGGTGGCGGTGCTGGGCGCGGACTGGGTGGCCACGGTGCGTGAAGTGCTGCACGACGTGCAGGTGCTGGCGCTCGAGCGCACGACGTACCAGCAGCACCACGCGAGCCAGGACGAGCAGATCCAGAGCTACGGACAGGACCAGCAGCACCTGCACGTGGCGTCGCTCGCGCCCGCGCTGAGACGCCTGCGCCGCGTGTTCAAGGAAGAAGTCGGCTTTGGCGCCAACTTGGTTGAGGAGAACTGGGTGCTCTTCCGCGACGAGCTCTGGCTCGCGATCGGACGCGTGCTCGTGGCGACCAAGGTGAGCGCAGCTGTCGTGTACGCGTTTGGCGCGTTCTTTGGCGAGTTCTTGTGCTCCTTTGCGCCTCGCGAGGGCAAGGACCGACAGATTCAAAAGGATACCCCGAACACAAAGAAAAAGCGCGAGCAGGAAAGCAGTTTGAATGAGTTGCGCATTGAGATTTTGAACCGACTGATGGACGCCACGAAAGCGGAAGACAAGAATGTTCGTACCCGCGTGTGCCATTTCCTGCAGATCATTCTCAACAAGCTCGATTACATTGAGTACGTTTCGCATCGAGAATTGACGCTGGCGGTGGGCTCTATTCTGACTGATCGTGTGCTCATGGTCCTAACCACTTTGTGGCTTGCCTACTCAGAGAGGACATGCTTGCAAAGCTGCGTGCTGTGCTCGTTCCGCGTGCGAACGACAAGCTGTCTTCGGTCCGTGTCCAGACTGCATATGCGCTGAAGCGGATCCAAGAAGCCGACGATCCGAAGGACAAGGTGACAGCCGAGCTTTTGCGGATTATGGTGTCCGACCCATCCAAGTAAGTGGCGTACTCACTTGTTCGTTTATCGCACCGCGATCTGATATATGGGTGTATCTGTGCGATTCTTGTAGAGATGTGCGAAAAGCTGCGGTGTACAGCATCACGGCGACGAAGGCAACGTATCGTGATTTGCTCATCCGAATTCGCGACACGAGTGAAGAAGTTCGGCATGCTGCATTCAAAGTGTTTGGCGACCAGATGAGTGTGAGAGATATCCCGATCAGTGATCGTGCTCACCTATTGGATCAAGGTTTGCAGGATCGCTCTGAGATGGTGAGAGTTGCGTGCGAAGAAATGGTGCTGAAGAAATGGCTTCCGACTTGCCGCGGTTCGCCGATTACACTGTTGAAAGCGCTGGATATTGAACAGTTTCCTGCCATTGGCACAAAAGTGTCAACGATCATCTTGAAACATGTGTCCGAGAACCCGGGTTTGCAAGATGTGATTCCGCACAACGCGCTTGAGATATTGGCGCAGAACAGTGAAGCGTGCGATGCAGAGAGCATTTTCTTCTGGAGAGAGCAATGCCACTATTACCAGAAGATTGATCGCGATCACGACAAAGTAGCTGCACTGCTGCCAAATATTTCCGACTTTTGCAAGCTGGTCGTTGTGGCATGTGAAGCCGGAGCTGAAATGCTGTTCATCGCTCAACAGTTGCTGGCGTTGGGGCATTTGCTGGATTTCCAGGACGAATTCGGCCGACGAAAGCTTCTCGATTGCTTGCGTAAGTGGTATTCGTTGTTCACTTTTTGGTTGTGGAATTGGAAGCTCTGACTTGCACCCTTTTTGTTTGGTTTCATTTTTTCCAGAGAAAATGCTGCGAAACATTGAGACCGAAGCGCAATTGATCTCTAGCATTATGGAATTGATGGCATGTATCCATTCTGGTAGCTCTGACCAAGAGTTTATTCAAGTTGTTGCTGAAATTACTTCGGACTTGTACGATCCTCTCGAGGAAAACATTGAAGAAAAGAATGATGAAGACAAGAGTGAGGAAGACAAGCCGCCGAAGCTGAACGAGAAGAACAATCTTTCGCAGGAAGAATTGGATGCCGCTACCCACCGTTTTGAGGAGCTCGAAAGCCGTTTGGACACGTTGGATTTCGATTCCGCCGAATACATCGAAGTTCAAAACGAGATGTTCGAGCTGGAAAAGCTTCTTCAAGACCCAGAAGTGCTTCGCCGATTGCGATGCCTCGAGATCGTTGCCCAGCTTCTCAAGCTGACGGGGTCTACTCTGAGAGACCCAATAATTGCTGGAATGGGCCGCTACATTTTGCCGGCGATTGAAAGTGAGGTTCCCGCGGTCCGAGAAGCCGGCATGGAGTGTCTCGGACTGTTTTGTTTGCTTGACAAACAGGTCGCTGAACGGCAGCTGGTTGTGTTCTGGCGCGCACTGAACAATGAAGAGGAAGAGCGTGACGTCAAACTGAACTGCTTGAAGGCCATCTTCGACATGCTATTTAGCTTTGCCAACTTGCAGCCCAAGGTTGTCGTCCCGAAGAAACCGGAAAACGAGGAGGAGATGGAAGAAGGTGACCAGCCATTACCAACTGAGGTCAGCACGGAGCTTCTTCCCCTGGATTCTGTTCTTCTTGGGCTCGCACAACTCCTCCATGTTGAAGATTTGGATGTCCAGAGTACGATTGTTGAAGGATTTGGAAAGCTTTTCCTGCTCAACCGGATTAAGAATGTCGCTGTGCTTGGGTTGCTGCTCGAAACATACTTCAGCCCGCGCCTTCAGCATGTGCAGCTTATGAGTGAACATGGATTTCAGTCGCGATCGCTCCAGCTACTGAGCATTTTCTTTCCGGCATTCGTGAGATCCTCCACGTTGAATTGCTCGCTGATGGAAGAAGCCAGCATCCATCTCGTTCAGAAGTGGATGGAGAAAGAAGAGTTTGGTGATTCCAACACGATTGATTTGGCCGCGTGTCTGAAGTATGCCTTTCACCTGCTGAGCCACTTCGAGCGGTCAGATGACAAACTCAAGTCTGAGGGCAAAGAACCGAAGCAGAAAGCTCCGTGCGCGCACCACAACCGCATCGGCCTCAACATTTGCATGGATATTCTGGCTTTAGAGCACCTTGTTACTTCGGAAGCAGAAGGTATTGACCAGGAACTGATTGTGAACCGTCAAAAGGCCCTCGTCAAGGCGGTCGTTCTGAGTGAGATTTCGCCAGTCGAGCAACGATCAGCTGCGCTTTTCCAATTGCTGCTATCTGATGTCACGTCCAAGTGCTTTGCGTCGCAACGTGGTCTCGCTCGAAGTGCAGAACTGTTTTACAGAAGAACGATGACGAGCTACAAGGAGCGAGGTGGCGAGGCCAACGATGATGTTACGATTTTAGAGCAAGACCAAGAGTGGGCGCAGCAGCGAATCCTCGAGCGAGTGCAGGCGTTGCAGGTTGCGCTGACGGAAGCCATGAAGAAAGAGGAACAGCGTCGCCGACAGAAGAAGCGCCAAGCCGCGAAGAAACGTCGTGTTGGTAAATTCAGTTCTTCGGAAAGCGACGATAGCGACGAAGGCGATGAGGAGGGAAGCGAGAGCGATGGGAAGGAAAAAGCAGCGCCGGTGCGACGCGAAGTTAGCACTCGAAAGAGCAAATCGATCGCGGTGGACCGCATCACGAACCGCGATTTCGATGTGAAAATGAAGATAGCGTTTGAGAGTGACGAAGACGACGAAGAGGAAGAAGAGAGCGAAGAGGAGTCTGACGAAGAATCTTCTGCAGAGGAAGACGACTGATGGTAAGGCGGAAGGGACTCTTTGGTGGTCGACATCCGCGCAGGCCATGCAGGTGCGTTTCGCCAGCCGAAATGAGAAAATCGTCGACTTTTCCGTTTGCAAGAGCACTCTGACAGAACTGGCGAAGAGAGAAGCAAGAACGATTAGACGTGCTGCACACAAGAAGTTTTTTTTCCCTGATGAGAGAAGAGAGAAAATGGAAAGCGAGAAGGAGAAAGGACGAAGGTAGGCACCATGCGTGCACATACAAAGAATATTGCGTTTCGAGAACATGGTTTCTGCATATGAGGTGCTAGTAAGACGGAGCAACGCGCTCTGCTCATGCAACATCGATTCTACTGAGAAAGAGAACCTGTGACAAGGTCGGCCAAGACGCTTTACGCGACAGGAAAGGAAAAGCCACACATGAGCAGCGCATAGACGAGACCCAAAGAGCAGAACAGGCCACAAAGAAACCCGAGTCTTGCCGGTGGTAGATCAGCCAAAGATCCAAAGGGTGCAAGCATTTTTCTGGTCGGCGAGGACAGGCCCAAGGGAATTCGGTCAAACCACGAGGCCGAGTGTGCGCACAAAAAACTAAACTCCAGGATGACTTGATGGTACGTAGAAGCCGTGCTTACTGGTTTGTTGCGTGCTTGGGAGGGCACACTGGCCCCGCGCTGTGTGTTTCAGGAATTTTCGCCGACGATGAGTTGTGTGCCGTGATGCGCAATGGAATTCGACCTCAGTTTTAGTCATCTCATCCATCCCTTTTGGAGGCGATTCAGTCACGGGCGTGTGTGTACCGAGGAAGCAACATAGTGCGACGATGACCGGGAAGACCAAAAAAAAAGAAGTGGCTCCCATCGAATGCTCCCTTTGCGCTGGTGCTTGCTCATTAAATCAGGACGTGGAGTGAGACAGTGACGCGCACAGGTATCTTTTCAGCTTTCGACTGTACACACTGTTCTTGGCTTTTTTCGGCGACGATGAGGCAACGCGTGAGTGAGGAGAACCAAGTGCGCATGGGGATAGAGCAGCCAGCGTGCACGACCTCTGCGGCGGCCAAAGATGATAATTGTCGGGTGCGAGACGAGATGCGACTACAGTACTGCCGGAATCGGTTGTACGAGCATACCCAGGAATATGGCATTGCGCGAAATCATTCTCAGGATCTCTCTGCTGCTGCGTACTGAGATCTAGCAGGCAGTTTGTGCAAGTGAGTGGGTTGCAGCGTGCACGAGGTGAAGATGTCGCGATGCTGGAGTTGTTTGTTGATTGTAGGGTGATTGCCACCCGCATCATTTCGTGCAGGCATCATCACAGTGATGCCATTCTACAAGCTCAGGCACGTAGAATAGCGGCGTTGAGGCTCTGCTTCTGAAAGCCGAGCATCATTATGGATGGGATCGGACTGATTTAGGATAGACGGAGACCATGCTCACTGACACGATGCACCCGTCCCTACAGATTATGTATGAGCGCTTGTTGATCGTTAACTCGTGCGGGACTATAGTTCAGTTTTCATCACCATCAGAGCGTGAGCGCCTGCGCACAGTAACGCCAAAAGGACGCGTCCAAACGATCATCCCCCGACATCTTGGATGACTGGAAAACAAGCAGGCTACGGGGTCAGCCAGCAAATGAATGACTGCTTTTTGCGCTGATTTGGGCCGAACGAGTGGGGTGCAGCAGTATAATAATTCCAGTGAATCTGTTTTCTCGCTCTCTGCATCTCCAAGCTGCGCGCGCTCATGGAGAATTGGCAACGTTACCAAGTACAAGAACGACTGGTATGATAAACAAGTGCAGTTGCTGACGTGCAGATTGCGCAGCAAGCTGACTGACGGAGCTTTTCTTTATCTCGCCAAGCGTGTCTGCCTGATGTGAGACACGCTGCGCGCGACACATGCATCAGCTTCCGTCCAGGGAGCGGACACGAGTCGCAAAGCGATTCACATATCGGACTCGGCGGTAATCGTTTACTTGACATGGTAAAGCACTGCTTTAGGAGAACTCGCTGTGCTGTTTACATGTTCTCCCCGGGCCTGTCTTTGCTGCAGCGAACGAGTGTTGCTTGCTGCACACCAGCAGCTCAGCCACTGCCGCTTGCAGAGGAGAAGAAAGAAAAAAAAGAGCAAACCATCTGCGCATGCGTCTTATCAAGGTTCCTCATCCTGGCGAGCAGGACTGCAACTTGCAGTGCAATCTAATAATAATAGTAAAAAAAAAGCAATATAATAATTGCGCAACAAAACGACAATCCCAGCCAGCTGCATGCAAACTGTGGAAATTTCGTTACTAAGGATCACGTTGCTGCATTTTTTGCAGAACAAACCATCCTGTGGATGGCTGCAGTAAAATAAGCCACTGCGTTCGTTATTGGGGCTGCTCGAACGAGGCTGTCTCCTACAGGCGAAAGCGATTACACGCAGCCACACAACACGCAAACGGATTTTGTTTCTTCCGCTTGCCGTTTTCGTTTCAGCGTTTTATGTTTGCAGAAGAAATAGAGGGCGGAGAGTGGGCGGCTCTGGGCTTCGAAGCCACACTTTGCATGCCTTCCACTCTCTCTATTTCGTTTCCACCGAGTCCATGGCGTCGCCCGATTGTGCAGCGCGCGATTTAGGTTTTTGAGTTGGGTTTGTCGCGTAGCAGGCCAATTGTTTTTTTGTTTTTTGTTTTAAAAAAATAAGGTATATCCAATAATATTGTGTTCTGAGGTCTTGGCAAAGATCCAGAGATGATGACCAATCTTGACCGACTCGATCCTATGCGTTTTTCTGCAACGGATCTTTTCGCGCGCCTACCCTGTTAACACTGCCAACCCATCTTTGAAGCGCATATTTCGCAACGAACTAGATCGCCAGTTGGAATGCTGCCATTAATGTTGTTCTTGTTCTCCATCGCCAAATACATACAAAGCAGAATCAATTATGCTCAGCACAGACGGGAGTCCAGCAACGTTCAGCGAAAGCTCCATTTTTGTTTTTTCCGCAGGCCGCGAGTGCCATATTATTATTTTTATTTTCTTTTTAGCAGCTTTGCTTTTTTTTTTTAGCTTTGGGCAGAGTTTGCATAGACAAAAAGAAAAACCTCTGTGCGGCGCAGACGGCTGCTGCGTGAAATGGCTTACGGCACGGATTTGCAGAAGGGAATTAACAATGGTCGGCACATCCCCTCAAATTGTACACCCAACGCGCTGAGGAGCATTCCCAATTTGCAAGTCAGAATTTCGTCTGTAAAGGGCACTTATTGGCCAATAATAGTTAAATGAGGCAAATTAGGGTGTAGAAACATCTACCGACAATCAGCACGCAGCACAACCAATTCCATGCGACATGCCTACTAATGATGCGGTGTTTGCACTGGATTCAAGCCTAAAACTGTTAAATTGCGATGAAAAGCACGCTTTGAGCAGCACTTTGTCTGTGTGGCCAAGGATTCCCCGAACCATTCTCGCTCGTCCTGATTTGTTTACAAAATTCAATATTGCGCCAAGCTTAAAAATAATTGTGCCAAACTGGCTGTTCTGCAATGGACCACTTTTGTAGCACGTCACTGCGCGGATCATCGTTTTATGAATGGCGGCAGCTGGGATGTCGACCACAAGTTTGCGGCTGCAGAAACAGTCCAGTGTTCGACCAAACTTGCGCTCACGCCGTTGCAAAACCTGAGTCTTTGCAGCGCCGACGTGCCTCGAATGAAAGCCAGCTGATGGACCGCAATAATGATTAAACAGGGTTGCGAGGCACATCCATCATGACATCTTGAGCGCTGTAGTGGATACTTATGGAGGGTAGGAGACCCCACTAATCGTTGCTGGCGTTGCACATCGTGTGATCATCTCATTGACTGGTTGGTCATACAATGAATGCACACGCGCTGATTCTGGTTTATATAAAGGACTTGAGTAAAGATCGTGGAGAAACAGCCAGCTCCGTATAAAATTTCCTTTTCCGCGTAACCCGCACTTAACATACATTGCGGATATGTGCTAATGTGTATAGCTAGCTATAAAAGCATCGCCAGCACGCGACACATTCGGTTTACGCCTGCGCACTCTATTATCGTTCGGCGCTCGCTTTAGCGTGAAACGGAGAGTTACAGCCGTGCGCTGGCGGTTGTAAAAAAAAA
>JAADVP010000085.1:0-39510 GCA_023335675.1 Globisporangium solare
CGAGATGGAGTTCGGCACGGACTTTGACGTACAGCCGATCCACGACTCGGACAACGAGGTGAACGTGAACAGCGACGGCGAAGACGACAAGGTGTCGGCCGAGACCAAGGCTTTGATCCGCTCGGGTATGGGCAATGCGCTGAAGAACGACTTGACGGTTGGTGCCAAGGACAACGCGTTCGAGGTCGTTCAGGCGCCAGCAAACAACGAGCTGCCAATCATGGACGAGCGCAAGTACGACTCGGACCACGAGGACTACGACGCTGAGGACCGCGCGCAGACGCTTGGTCTGGCGACGATGATGGTGCAGAAGTCGAAGGCGAAGGACATCATTGACGCGAGTTACAACCGATACGCGTGGAACGACAGCGCCGAGCTTCCGGACTGGTTCTGCGACGACGAAGAGAAGCACTACCGTCCGCAGATCCCGATCTCGAAGGAGATCATGGCGCAGATGCGCGAGCGCTTCATGGAGATGGCGACGAAGCCAGTGAAGAAGGTCGCGGAGGCCCGCGGTCGCAAGCAGCGCCAGCAGCTGAAGAAGCTGAAGGCTGCGAAGAAGAAGGCGACGGATATCGCCAACTTGCCGGACATGTCGACGCGCGAGAAGCTGAAGGCGATTGACAAGGCCATGAAGGGCGCCAAGATGAAGAAGCAGAACAAGGTGTACGTCGTGTCCCGTCGTGGCGGCAAGTCCAACACGGCGCAGTCGGCGGGCAAGAAGCCGAGCGGCAAGGTCAAGTTGGTCGATGTGCGTATGAAGAAGGACAAGCGCAACGAGAAGATCAAGGCCAAGCGCGGCCGCAAGGCAAAGAGATAGGTCTGTTGAGGCTCGTCGTCGGTGCTCGTTTGCGCTCACGCATTTTTGCTTTTCTGTGATTTTTTTTTTAATTTATCGTCATTATAGAGAACTTTGAACCATTTCCACTCAAAATAGCGTTCGTTCTGTGCTGACAATTTCGTTGTCGCTTTGTCTTGTTGCCTCTACGGAATCGCGCGCCACTCCCATGGCTCGTGGCGCCACCTCTGCTGCTGAAGGTTGTCGGCCGCTTGGCTACTGCGTCGGGACTGGTGGTGATACTGCTGCTGGTGCTGCTGCCCTTTTGGCGCATGTAGAAAGTAGTACGGGACCTGGGTCTGTGGCGGGTGAACCTTCTTCCTCATGGCGCCTGCACGCTCCGTTGACGCTGCTCTCGTTCGCGTACTCGTCGTAGTCGTCGCGACGCTCTTCTTTAGCTTCTGGTGCTGATCGACCAGCGTGCTGACCTTGTTGAACGCGCAGATTGGACACGGCGTCTCCATCGTGTTGCGCTTGTTGAACTCGCGTAGCAGCACATGCTTCGTGGAGAATAGCGGCATCGGCAGCGTGTGCATGCGCTTCTCAAACTCGACGACGATCTCTTCGTCAAACACGCGCTTTGGGAACACGTGGCCGCATGTAAACACCTTGACGTGGGTCTCAAGCGGGTCGCTCTTGCCGAGCACCTGAGCTCCGTGCGGCTCAATCTTGACGACCGGCAAGCTCAGGTCGTTCGAGAGCACGTTGGCCTTGACGAGCGACAAGAGCCGCTGTGTGATCGCATTGTTGCTGTTTGTGTGCACGGAACTGGTCGACGACGCAGATGAAGAGGGCGACAAAGTGCTGCCAGCGTCGCTGCTGTCGCTTTCGTTCAGAAACGACACGCAGACATGGAAGAGGAACTGACCCGAGAACGGCAGGTGGTGGCACTTGCGCACCCACTCCTTGTCGCGATCCTCAAAGAAACCGCGCGTTGTGTCGCCATTGCTGCTGCTGCCCACTGCTGCTGCTGCTGCTGACGATGGATCGCCACCGATGCCTTCGACGACTTCGAGGAAAAAAATCTTGGACAAGAGCGACGACACGTGAGGGTATACGTTCGGGTCAATCAGAAACGCCTCCAACTCGGTCTTGGGCAGTCCGTACTCGAACCATTTCACGAGCAAGCGCGCGAGGATCGCAGCTTTCATTGCATCGTTGGTCACGGCCATGTGCGCGTCCTTGTCGTTGCGGCGATGCCGCTGCACGACGAGCGAATACAGCAGCTCGAAGAGCTCTTCGCGCATCGTGTCCTGGAACTTGGACTCGTTCGAGATATCTCCAATAGACACGTCCGTCCTGGCGCTCTCGATCGATGCGTCGGACGACTGGCGGCGGCGACGCAGCGCAGCAAACGATGACGACGTCAACGACGACAAGGACGACGACGACATCGTGGACGACGACGGAGACGCGACAACCGGACGCAGCACCTTGTGGGACTGCAGACGCGCTTCCACGGCTTCCACGAGCTCGCCATGCGCCTCGTAGATACTCGCAGCTGCTGTCCAGTTGCCGTAGTCTGCACAGCGCGCGACCATCACCGGTGGGCGGTATCGATTCGCAAACTCTTTCAAGAGCTGCTCGAGCATATGCTGCGAGTAGTCGACGTCTACATGGAGCGCTTCATCCCTCGCTTCGCCGTCATTGCTGTCATTTCGAGCGACAAGCGCTAGCAGCTGGCTGTCTCCAGCCGTTGCATTGTCTTCGACATCCACACAAGCACTACTGTTGAGGTGAAGTAGCAGCGTGAGGAACAGCTCGACTCGCTCTTCGGGCGTCGCTTGCATTCGCTCCGACGATGAAACATCCACAGACTCCCACTCAGACGTACCACGGTCGTCTCTCGACTCATCAGCTTCGCTCTCCACCGCAAGCCCCGAGTTTTTGGTTCTTGGATCGACACAGTTCGCGAGTTGCCGACACTGATTGACACGTAGCGACGCGAGGTTGCGCATCAGCCAGTTGCGTTGTGCAAGGATCGCACGCGGATGCGCGAGCATCACTTGCACTTGCACCTCGAGCGGGAACGCGCGCAGAATCAGTCGATTCGCTGGCGCCGTGAGCTCTGACGCGAACCCCGAAGCCACAAGCGTGCGCAGCGCATCGAACGACACAAACGACGCCAGCCCGGCGCCAATGATTTTCTCAAGCACGAGGTGCACTTCGTGGCGGCTCTGGCCAACGAGCACAGCTTTCTCGACCTGCTGGTGTGCCAGACACACGTCGACGATGTCTTCCGTGTCGTAGTCCGGACTTGTCGCCAAGAATTCGAGCAGCCATTTCTCGTTTGCCTCTAGTTCACCGCTTGCATTTGGGTCCGTTTGACTGCCAACATTGTCGTCGCCAAAGGTGTCTCCATCATCGAGTCCAAGAGCAGTCGAAGCCGATCCATTGTTGGCGCGAAGTTGCTCCTGTAGCACGAGGTTCAGCAACAGCATGGCGACGCGCTGCCGCTCGTACTTGTCGACGTACGGCATTGCCACCATCGCTGGCGTCGACTCGCTCGCTCCCGATGACGCCCTCGACAAGAGCTGCTGCGCGTACGCGATCGCATGCGCCGCGCCGCCGATCGACGTCAACTGCGCCACGGCCGTCGACGGCATCGCGCGCGACACTTCGTACAGATCGCGGATCCATTTCACGACCTTCGGGTCGTCGACCACCGACAGTTTGCCGTCGTGGATGCGCTCGCACAGTGTCTCGGCCACGACTTGGCACAGCGACGCCATGTCAATGCCCAGTGCGTACCCAATCGAGAGTGCGTCGCGAAGCGCAATGCTCTGGGCGCACAGCGTCTTGAACAGCGCCAGTCGTGACCACTGCGGACGGCACTCGTACATGTGGTGCTGCGTCTGCAACATGTAGATCACCTGCGCATCGTCACTGCTGCCATCGGATTGGCTTTTCTGCTGGCGCGCTGTGCTCTGCACGACACGCTCGATTTTCTCATTGTCATGCAACGAGAGGTAGTGCACGATGTGCGCCGTGGCCGCAACGTCTTCGTCGAGTCCCTGATGCGTCGGCAGCGAGATCCACGTCGACACGTTCTCGCGCGTTTTCTCCGTCGTTCCCTGGAGCAGCAGCAGATCCGTCGTGCAGTATGCAATGTCCACGTCTACAACACCTTCTGGAGCGCCTCCGTCACGTCCCTCTGGCGCCTTCAGCGCGGACGTGGCAAGACTCGGGACAACGTACTCGCTGCGCAGCGTCCACTGGAAGTTCGAGTACAGACTTGCGCTGTGCGCGCTTGGGTCGTACATGGCGAGCGACGACTCGGACGTGAGCATACCGTTGATCGCGTACAAGCAGATTTGCGGCGAGTTTTTCTTGATACGTTGCGGCCGAAAGTCCATATCTTCCAGGAAATGCTGCGGGAACGTTTTGACGACGTACACCGGAGGTGGCGCAGGCTGGCGAAATGAAACGCTCTGCGACGTCGTGAAGCTCGGGATCGAAGACGACGCTGTTGCCGTCGTTGTCGTGAAGCTCTGCGTGCCCTCGGCATCTACCGACGTCGACGCGACCGTCGTGGACGTCGCTGCTGGCGCGGCCGCATTGCTGTCGCTTGTGTCTGTGACACTGGAGCCGGTCGTGAGGAAATCCTTGAGCGACTGCTGCCTCTGCTGTCTGCGCTGCTGCTGTTGCTGGAACTTTTTCTCCAGGACCACGCGATAGTACCGAACCGCGCGATCGTCGCCTCGGGCCTTGACGAGCATCGTCGTGCGCTTCTCCTTGCGAAAGTTCTCGCGGAACAGGTCGATGGACACGATCGTGCCGGCGTTCTGCAGCTCACAGCGACACTCTTCGGCGTTTTCCTCCACGTTCACGATGGAGATGAGGTTCTCGGTGCCGCCCACGAGGCAATAGTTCTTGCCGTTCATAGACCGCCACCACCGGCAGCACGTGACGGTGCCGATGCCCACGGCGAACTCGAGCGTGCTCATCTGCTCGTCGTCGCCCGCGACCTGCGAGTGGTACCGCGCGCCGTTGAGGCCGCCCGCTTCGTTCGTCGCGCGCAGATACGACGCCATCTGCGTGTTCATCACGCTCTGATGCACGCTCATGAGCTCGCGGTTGTACGGCGGATCGTACGTCGCGTCCAGGAGCTTCTTGCGCTGCTTCGCGACCAGTTGGAGCACGGGGATGAGGTGCAAGCGATTCTTGCGACTCGAGAGCGCCGCGAGCCAGTCGCCCTCGGGGCTGAACTCGAGCGCCACGAGCTTCTCGCTGATGCCCGCGCTCTGCTGCTTGGCGTTCGTGGCGACTGGGAGCCGCCAAAAGCGCGGGCGGTGGTCTTCCTCAATGGTCCGAAGCAGCAGGTAATTCGACGTGCTCTTGGCGAACTTGCTGGCCGCGGCGTTGCCTCCCGCATCGTTGTCGCCGCCATGGCGCGCCGCGGCCATCGGGAGGCGTGTCTTGCGCGGCTCGATGCCAGGGATGCGGCCCAGCGCGATGCTCGGCAGGGCGGCCGCCGCGTGGGCGCTCGTCAGCGCTGTCGTCTGCGGCGCCGTCTTGACGCTGCTGTCGGCCGCGACGGACAGCGCCAGCAGCTGCTTCTTCTCGTGCGTATGCACTGCCATGGCCTCGATCTTGAGCGGCACGTCGGCTGCGCCACTAGGGCGAGCGCCACCGCCGTCGGTAGCACCGCCGTCAGCGGACGTGGCGAGCGAGAAGATGCGGCGGATACGGAACAAGTCGCTGCCGTGCGCGGCGTCCGCTGCCATCGCCGCCGCCGCCATTTACGCGCACTTTCGGTTCGTTTTCTTCTTTGGCTTCGTTCTTCGAGTAGCGGAAAAGATCAAATGTCTTGCATAATGAGTATATGTTATAGAGAGGTTAGAAGGACTAGTCCTAAACAGTTTAAAAGTACTGAAATGTGCATCACAAAGGTTAGGAGGATACTGTAGATGAGCGGCTGATTTGGCAGTGTGACTGACTCGCAGGTTGCGCGAAGGTCGCGCGAACGTCTTTGCTGCTCTCGGCTCTGTCCATCGCACCAGTCATTGCTGCCGGTGAAAGGACGTGGCGGCACCATGAGCAGCTCTGAGAGCACGCCAGCGCAGGCGCCGCAGATGGCACAGGAGGCCGTGCTCGTGCGCTCCGAGAACCTCGAGGGAAAGTGCCGGCCAGTCAAAGGGTGCGTCTGTCTGTCTCCCGTGCGCACGTGTTGTATCGTAGACGGCGCCGCATGCACGCAAGAACATGCATGCGCACATGCTGACGCGGTTTTGCTTGTGCTCTTGGTAGCTATGACTTCAACCAGGGCGTCAACTACGACGAGATCATGAAGTCGTATCTGCACATGGGGTACCAGGGCACGAACCTCGGCGAAGCCATCGAAGAAGTCAAGCGCATGGTACGAAAAGCATGGCGCGGTGTGGGGAAACATACGCATGGCTTTTTCACTCTTTTGCTTGGCTTTTGTTGTTCTGTTATTCTTTGTGTCCAGCGCAAGTGGCGATTGAGCAACGACCCGATCGCCGAAGACGAGTACGACGAGGAGAAGAAGGACCCGCAGTACCGCGCGTCGGTCAAGTGCAAGATCTTCCTCGGGTACACGTCGAACCTCATCTCGAGCGGCCTTCGCGAGACGCTGCGGTTCCTGGCGCAGCACAAGCTCGTGGACGTGATCGTGTCGACCGCTGGCGGCATCGAAGAGGACTTCATCAAGTGCCTCGCGCAGACGTACATTGGCGAGTTCAGCTTGAAGGGCGACGATCTGCGGCGTCGCGGCATCAACCGGATCGGCAACTTGCTCGTGCCAAACGACAACTACTGCAAGTTTGAGGACTGGATGAACCCGATCTTGGACGGGATGCTCGACGAGCAGCTCACGGAGGGCACGATCTGGTCACCGTCCAAGATGATCCACCGCATGGGCAAGGAGATCAACAACGAGGACTCGGTGTACTACTGGTGCTACAAGAACGACATTCCGGTGTTCTGTCCCGCGCTCACGGACGGCTCGATCGGCGATATGATGTACTTTCACTCATACCGCAAGGAAGGGTTGATTCTGGACATCGCGAGCGACATTCGCCGCATCAACGACCTCGCGATCCGCGCGCCAAAGACCGGCGTCATCATCCTCGGCGGCGGCGTCGTCAAGCACCACATCCTCAATGCCAATCTCATGCGCAACGGCGCCGATTTCGGCGTGTTCGTGAACACGGGCCAGGAATTTGACGGCAGCGATGCCGGCGCGCGCCCCGACGAAGCCATCTCGTGGGGCAAGATGCGGCTCGGCTCGAAACCCGTCAAGCTGTACTCGGAGGCCACGCTCGTGTTCCCGTTGATCGTCGCCGAGACGTTCGCCAAGGATGTCCATCGAGAGCAGCAGGAAAAACAGCAGCAGAGCGACCAAGTCGCGTCGGAAGCGGTCAAACAATAGAGCGAAATAAGTTTTTTTACATAGATATGCACATTTTTCACACTTACACTTGCTTGAGGCGCAGTTCACTGACGCATGCGGGCCGCAGTCATTGTGTGTTCGCCAGGGGTTCTTCTTGCAGTCTTTTGCTTTTTCTTGTGTTTGTTTTCATATCTGCACTAGCGGTTTGCTCTTTGGCGAGGTCGGAAACACGGCTTTCCGCGGGACACACAGCAATTCTTCCTCGATGTCACCATGGAAAAGTTCCTGGAAGATGTTGAACACGGTGTTTTCCATGACGCTCGAGAGAATCGCGTGACAGTCGTCGCTTTTGCGCGCATTCGGGCAGAGTGCCGATGCCTGGTTTGAAGATGGCCCGAATGCTGATGGAGCACTGCGCGGGGGCACATGCGCGAGGGCCCGTGAGGCGCGTGGCAGTGGCTGCACTTGCTGATCCAGCGCACCTTGAACGGCAGCCGAGTTGAAGGCATCGACGACCAGCTCTTCCATCATATCGTACAGGACATCTCGGCACGCCGCGCGGTCGAATGGATCGGACCCAGCAGCAGCAGAACTTACGTTTGCTGCTTTGTCTCGTGATGCTGTCAGTGGCGTGCGAGAAAGAGGCGCTCGTCCCGAGCGTGTCATGGAGGAAGCCACAGTTGATGGCGTCTTGACAACTTCTTGGGATGATGGACTAGCAGCTAGCGATGCTGGAGAAGGGCTTTCTACGTGTGTGTGGAAAGCCACTGGCACGCGCTTGACCTGGTCGCGTGGGTAGCTCTGCTCAAAGACGGTCTGAGGTATAATGTGCGCATACACTCGAACGTAGAGAGGGATTGCTGAGTGTGCTGGTGACGAGCTATCCGAGATGGCACCATCGTCGCGTCTACTTCCTTTGCTGTTCTTGAGTCGCACCGTGTTGCGAGCATCCGCGGCGCCTTTGCGCACGTCTCTTGAGTTATCCGCCTTAGTGCCTGGCTGAACGCCCCCAAAACCGAGTCGAGACTTCTGACTTACTGCCTTTTCTCCGGCTGCTTCTTGGGTCGCAGTTGAGCGATTGATGACCGAGTCTCTCAGCTTTGCGCCGCTACTGATTTCAGTGGCACGAATGTTTGTGGATTTTGTCGGCAATGATGGATTGTTATTGCAGCTGAGGCCGCTCGCAACGTGTCGGTACGTGATCAAGCATACCACATCATGGTTTATGACAATGACGTCACCCAGTGCGTAAATACTCACGCGAATCATCGCCTTCTCGCCTTGAGCGAGCTCTCCATTCGATGGCGCAAAACGAAGCACTCCACTCGTAATCAGCGGATGCGACTTGCCCCACTCAAAGGACAACGAGACGCGATCGTTTTGACCCGCACTGCTAGCAAGATCGCCATTATTCGCTTCGTTCTGCAGAATCAGTAGCTGATCGATCTGGGAGTGCATCGGAACGTGGGAAAAGTCGATAAAATCGGACACAAAACAAGCAGGCTGCTCTGGGACTCGGATCAATTGTCTCTGAGGCGGCTCTGGTACTGCGAGCATTCAATTATGTCGCTCCTGACCGAGTGTCGTGTGCTTCGGGTGGAACCCTGTCGCCACAATCGTTACCATCGCGGCTTCCTTGTATGCTTTGCCCATGAGTCCATGCGCTTTCAAGATCAGCTGGGCCTCAATCCTCTTGGCTTCCAGCGGATTAAACTCAATATCCAAGAAGATTGAACTTTTTGCTGGTACGATTTCCGACGTTGTTGGACAATTCAGGATCGGATAGTCAAAGTTGTCGCGGTTGACCTTCGCAAGTGATTGGTACCCGACGTCGAGACGAAATGCGCAGTCTCCTCGATTAAACACTTCGACCTGCTGCACAGGTGGTCTCGACTGGAATGCCGAGAGCGCATCTTCATGTTCGTCATAGGGACGCGAACCTCGAGGTGTGCTCATACGGGAAGAGCGCGGAATGAAGCGTCGATACTCGCCGAGCATGACAGGAGAAAGCTCAAACACGCGCTGAGGAAGGAACAGCTTCGGTTCACTCCGTCCAAGCGTTCGTCCCTGGAACTCGAGCACCATACGCTTACCCTTGTCAACCTCCAAATAGATAGGTAGGTCGTGGGCACCGCCGTACCCGTCAAACGTATACGAATACGAGAGTGCCAAGATGATGCTCTGATACGACAGCAAAGTGGCCTTGCAGGACGAAATGCCGAACACGTTGCTGTCAATGATCGCATTCTGACGCACTTCTTCACTTGACGGTGCACCCATCTCCGCCCAGTGCTCGATCTCGACGTTGCCTTCTTTTGGGTACCGAAGCCGAAACGCAACAACGAGACTACCCGGGTTCTTGAGTTTGAGGAACACTTGCCCTGTCTGGGATCCAATGGATGCAGGTGAAAATGGAATCGCGAAATGCCGAAGCACTGGGTCCACTGCGTCCGACTCCTGCGTTGTATGGTATCCGCTGCCGTCATCGCGCTTCTGCTTGTCCTCTTTGGTCAGTGGCGCGGTCAGGGACTCATTGATCCCACGGCACTGGAACTGCCGCCATGCAATCTGGGTTGACAATCGCGGCACGCGAATGCCCACAATGATGATCGTCGGAAATGACGACTCTGCGAGGATAGTGCACTTTGGCGTCATATCGTCTCCAACAGCAAGCGAATTCCAGCGATCGTACGGCGAAGCCAGACTTTCAGGAAGATCTCCTGTATCAATCACACAAGAAACCTCAAACGTGAATTTCCCCGCCACAGTTGGCAAAAACGTTGCTGTGATTTTCTTGCGCGAGTGGGCCGAAATGCAACCTTGATGTTTGGAAAACGCCAATTTGCCAGCTCTTGATCTACTTTCCGTCTCGTTGGCACTTCTATCGTCCTCATAGTCGTCATCGTTGCTGTGCGCGGTCGTCTCTGCCGTTACGTGCTGGTACAATGTGAACTGGGGGGTCGTAATCAGCGACGTTCACGATGAAAAACGATTGCCGCGAGCTCATGTTCACGAGAATCGCCTCGAATTGGAGCGATGGAGGTTCAAAGAGAATGGCGCCGAGGGTGCCCTTCGTCTGGACTTTGACCGTCGATTCTTGCAAAACGGGGATCTTTGATGAATGCTGCTGCTGATCATTGTGCCGATGATTCCACGGTAAACTGGTGGGCTTCACGGTGACGAGAAAGCGGCTCATATAGTCTCTTATCTCCTTTGGGAAAAACGTGCGCTCGATTGATGCAGACTCGTTCCCATTCAAGCGTCCGAGTTTCGGCGAGACGTGGAACACGTCTTGATGCTTGCGAGGCACTTCCCAGCGAAACACAAGCGGGACACGCGACGCATTCGTAATCCGGATCGATCGAACAGAGCGAAGCCCGATGGAAGTCGGTTTGATGAACACTTTGGCATCCGTGGACAACGGTTTCGCCTGATCCTCGAATATCAACGCTGGGAGCGCGCAAATACCAGTCAACTCGATCGTGCTGGGGCGAGATCGCGCGTTGTTGACAACGCACTGCAGCATGTGGGTATACTTCTTGGTCTTTCGCGGGGAGAAACGAATCTGCACTAACTGGAACGACTTGGCGGCGATGTAGCCACACTGTGGCTCGCAATCAAATATCTTGCTCGCGTCCGTCACAAAAGAAAACAACGCGGGCGTGTCGCTTGCGTTTTCCATGAGGATCGTCTGAAATACCGAGTCGCCGAGGTAACACGGCGGGAAGTGCACCTTTTGCTTCGATACACGAAACGTGAGCTTGGAAAGGAACTGCTCGGTTGGCGACGAAAACGTGTTGCCACACACGCTGGATACGAGACGCCACGGGAGCGTGAACGTCTCGACATTCACGAGACGGAACGTGCGATTCGACTTGAACGAAACGAAACCTTCGAGCTCCACGAAATAGTAAGCATTGACCTGCGTCGGCTGGAACGCGATTCGAAACTCGCACGTGCCACCGGCGCTGATATCACAGCTTTCAGGGAATATCTGGAAAACCTTAGTGCTGTTCCCGTTGGTGTCTTCAGGATTCGTGCTGGCCATGGACACACGCCACGTGCACGTTACCTTACCGTGCGTGTTGTTGGTGACTTGCAGGGTTTTCTTTGACGGAAACTACGCAATCCCACAATTACCAAAATCCAATAGCTCACCAACCACGACGACAGCATTTCCCTTTTCTTCGACGCTGACAAAGTACTCATGGCAGACGCTTACATCGGCGACAGACGCTTCGCCGCTCCGCGTGAGAACTTGATTCAGCGGAGGAACGCTTAGGGGTGCAGGAGCAGTGAGCAAGCCTGTGATGCAGATTTCCCGGTAGGCGGCGCCACCAATCCGAGACCTTCACTTCGATTTTGTTCTTGAATCCATTTCATCGCGTTTGCGGCACTTTCTTCTTGCTTCATGCGTCGAAGTACACCTTGTAGAAACAATTCGTCGCCGTAGTCCTGCCAGTACACTTCCAGCTGATCGGGGCTGAGCAACCCCTGATCGGCGCTGACTCGCAAATGATACGCATCAACATGCGCCTGCTGGAACGGCGACGATCGCGTCTTGTCGTCGTACCCGGTGCCCAAAACATCGACAAACCGTGTGTTTTGATTGCGAACCAACAGGAAGAACCGTCGGTAAAAGTTGCCTGCCTGCATGGGCGTGAAGGTGATCGTGACGTTTACGTCCAGGTACGGCGGTATCTTGCCGTTGACGTTGTCGAAATGGAACACGCCATGGCGCTGACAACTGAAGTGGAAGTGCACGTCTATGGGCGACTCATTGCGCAGCGTGACCACGCGCGACGCGGTTTTCTCGACCTGCACATCCTGAAAGTTGACCGATTTCGTGGCCACAAAGTTGGATTCGAGGTTCTTCTTCCACACGCTCACGACAGGTCCAACGGCTTTGCCTTTGCACGTGATTCGAACCGTGTTGCCTCCGGGAGTGAGCACATCAAAGTGGTCGCACGTGTGTGTACCTGCGCTCAGCAGGGTGTATCGAACTTTAATCGACAAGCTTGACTCGGGGTCAACGACACCCTGGAGCGGTGAGAAAAAGAACACGGGGTCGTGGTCGCTCTCTACATTCACGATCCGGAAACCCGCGCGCATGAGGGACCGATTGCGCAGCACAAATTCTTTCTCCGTTGGCGATCGCACAGTATTCGGCGCACCGACGAGAATTTCACCAAAGTTGAGCTCATTCTCGGACGCCGAGAGGTGCGTGAATTTGCTGATACTGCTGATTTTCGTGAGCTTTTCGAGCTTTGGTGCGCTCGCAAAGCTCTCACCATTGCCTGGCTGATGCAACACACAAAATGAGGACAAGGAAGACAGCAATAACAATTTTTTCAGATGAGCTGCTGCAGACACGATGGTGGGTTCATGAACCAATCTGCGCTACCATATGATTGAATTTTCTGCGGACGGGACTCACCCGAACAAGACACGCCATCGTGGTGACGTATACCGACGCACAATTGGGACGGAAACTCGTCGTGAGTTCGATGGTCTCGCCAGCTTTCACGCGACCTGACGCTGGGTGCACGGCAAACGGTGCCCCGTGGTCTCCCGCTCCTATGAAAACAGCGATCACAAGAGGGACTACGAGTCAGTAGACCATTGCATCTCTGTTGCACAAATGAGCAGACGACCGCGTACCCGGGGTGCTCCACTCAAACGAGGCGTCGATCTGGCCGGAGTTCCGCATCGGAAACACCTTGTCGGTCGTCTCGACGGTCGGGCAAAAGTCAAAGTCGATGCCCGCAGGCATCTCGACCGCGAGCGACGCGATGCGCGCGATCACCGGCAGCTTGAACTTGCCGCTGGACGCCACGACGCCACCCTCGATGATGTGCACGTTGAAGGTCACGAAGTCGTCGTACTCTTCGAGCTTGACGGGCCGGAACGCGACGTCGAGCACTGTCTGCATGCCCAGACTGAGCGTGATGGCCGTAGGGAACTCCATGCTAAAGTACTTGGTCGTCGGCAGCTCGTACTTGAACTTGATCGTGCGGCGCGACACATTGCGCGCGCTGATCTTTTTCACGTGCTCGCCGCCGGGCGCCCACGTGCCGGCGTCGAAGCGGATCGAGTCGCCGCAGTCGAGCCCATAGTGGCGCTGCTGCTCGATGCGGTTGAGCACCGGAATGGCGTCGTTCGCCTGCATTTATGTGCGCGATCGTTTCGCCTCTTCGGCGCAAGACGCAATGTGCTTCGCTCTTCTCCGGCGCTCGCAGCTTTGCGGCGATTCGGGCACCGCTTCCTTCATTTAGACGACCGACCTTTCGTGGGCCCTTGCCCGATGTGGAGTGTCGCCTCTGAACTGAGCTACCCATAGAGACGCCAAGGCGGAAGCTTCATATGCAGCGAGTGAACGAAGAACAGCATCCATCAGGAACGGCGCGCACACACACAGCGAGAGCACTCCTGCCTGCCCGCCCATTATGGCGCGCCATCTCTTCAACGTGGGCTCCCCTTTTGACTGCAACCATCATTTTCCGCCAATGATATCTACTTTCATCCCTTTTAAGCCAATCATCAGATCGCAACCACCATCCACTGTCTCCATTTGGCGCACTCGCGCTTTTGCAACAGGGGGGTTACAATAGGACAAAAGCAACAGGTACGAATGAATGTCTAAATGCCTAAGTGAATGTAGCCACGATGCGAATGCGCTGCTGACGCTCTCTCTCTCTCTCTCTCTATGGTACCAGATGACGAAGGCCGGGCGGCGGCGCTCGGTGGTCTGGGAGTGCTTCTCGGACCACCCGACGTCGTGCAAGCGCCGCGTGCTCTGCCGCTTCTGCAGCCACGACACGGTGGCCAACCCGATCCGCATGGTGCGCCACATCGTCAAGTACTGTCCGCACGCCGACGACCACCACAAGCGCATCTGCCGCGAGTACCAGAGCCTCACGGTGCCCGCGCGCCGGCGTGAGGGACCCGATGGCGCGTCGCTGCACGCTGGAGTCTCTGGCGCTGGAAGCGGCAGACACAGCCATGCGATGCAGAGCCGCGGAAACAGTAGCGCAGCGCTGGAGCAGCAGTACCACTCGCTCCAACTGCCATCGGCGTCCCCCGAGGCGATTTACACACCACCAAGCCATCTGCATGCGCGACTCCATGCGGGCGCGGCGAGTTCTCAAAGCGCTGCCAGCGCATTCCCGCTGCTGCAGCCCAACAATGGAGGAGCGCGACACTCGCACCAGCGGAATCTCTCGTTTGGAAGGTGGGCCGTGTCGCTATCTGGATTTTTATCGTGGAGGACGCATTGCTTTACAACGGAACGTGCGGCTGTGTATATGGATGGCTCAGGCAGGAACTGGATCAAATGCTGACGCACCATTCCCGCGAGATGTCGCTGCCCGTCGATGCGGCAGCTGATAGAGCGCGCGAAGAGCTGGTGCTCGCGATCCTGACGCAGGACCGCGCCGCTGGTCGTCATCGACTGGGAAGCGGTGGTAGTAGCAGCACGCCGCCCGACGGCTGGTCGCTGCTCGAGAACGACCATTTCAAGCGCGCACTACAGTGGCTCAAGCTGGACTTTGAGCCGCCAACGCTGCACGATGCGCGCCACGTGCATCTCCCAAAGCTGCATGCAGCGACGCAAGCTGATATCCAAACGTTCCTCAAGTCTGCGAGCCTGTTGACGATTGTGTGCAGCACGGAGATCGTCGCCGACCACAAGCGCAACATCAAATGGTTTGCCGTGGACCAGGATTGCCGTTGTGAGCTGCTCGCCATCGCGGCGAACGTTGCGACCGAGTACCCCGAGGAAATCGCGGCGCGGGTCCGCCAGTTCGTGCAGCAGATCCCGCGCAGCCCCACATGCATGCTCCACTTCTGCAACGACAGTTTTGGCGCCGCGCAGGTCGCACGCGGGCTGCTAGAGAAGAAAACCCCGGCTGCTACTCCCTTGACGAACGGTGGCAGTGGCGTTGTGTTTGTCGGCGGTTGTATGATGCAGCAAACGCTGCTGCTGTTCCGCGACATGCTCGAGACGATCTCGTGCGTGAATCTGGCACTGGAGAAATGCATGGAAGTCGTCTCGTTCCTACGCACGTGCACGCCGCTGCAGCAGCAGCTGGGCGTCCAAGTCTGTGTGCCGTCGCCCGAGGACTTCCATTCGTTCATCGTGTGCGTGAACCAACTTGTAGCGCTCAAAGACACACTCCAGCGCATGGTGAGCGGCGAAAGCGGTGACGCGGACATGGCGACGTACTTGCTGAGCGCTGCCGCGAACAACAACACGAGCAGTTCGCGCGAGCGAGCGTTCATGGACGCAGTGGGCGACGACATGTTCTGGATGTGCCTGGCGTTCACGCAAGAAGTGATGCGGCCGTTCGCGTATGTGACTGTGCTGAGCGACATGGGCCACGCGACGTCGGCGCAGTTGCTGCTCTGCTGGGTCATGCTCCAGAACACGATCAACTTTTCGAGCATGGTGCTCGAGATCGACAAGGACAACTTCAACATGATGCTCGTGGACCGCATCCGCATGTTCAGCGAGGACCACGTGTTCGCGTGCCTGATCTTCGACCCGCGGATCCACGGCTTAAGTCTGAGTGCGCACGGCAAGCGCAAGGCGCGGCTCATCATCGCGGACCTCGGCACGAAGCTCAATCCGAGCATCAACCGCGTGCAGCTTGTCGAGCAATTGCTCAAGTACCTGAACCGTGAGCGCCCATTTGACGACGACGACTCGTGGGCCATGATGGCGTCTATGCCACGGCTCTTTTGGATGGAGTACCTCGCGGATATGCCCGAGTTGGCGTCGGTTGCGCTCGCCGTGCTCGGCTTCCATTCCCATTTGATGCCGCTCGAAGAGACGTGGTGGACGTGCACGCAGCGCCATCGACGCACGCCAAGCCGGAGCAATGCGTCGCCCCTGAATAGCGGCGTCGTGTCCGTCGAGCTCGAGCAAGTGCGGTTCCACTACAGCAAGACCCAGAGCAGCAGCTCGGCGGAAAGTGCGAGGAAGCAGAGTCTGAGCAAGTATCGCAAGTGCCTCCTTGCTACTGGCGGCGCGTGTACAGACAGAGATCGTCTCGAGGAGCTCTTTGCAGACGACGACTGCGGCGTGATCTCGTCGCTGCCCGTTGCGCTCTCGCAGGACAAGACTCGCGCGTTCCGTGGCGCTGAGCTCCGCAACAGCCCGTCGCAGCAGCTCCACAGCACGAGCAGCTCGCTCCATGGCCTCGATTGCGCGTCGGTGGCGTTGCGTCAGTTCAAGTACTGGCTGCAGCGCCTCGATGAGCACGAGAAGAACCTCCCAGTGGACGAAGTCGACGCCGACGGCTCGCTCCAGCGGTTTGACGCCGAGTGGCTCGAGCTCTCGGTCGAGACCGCCCAGCAAGTCCGCGCGTGCGTGGACAAGTTTGTCTTGGACCATCCCAGCAGCAGCAGCGAGTACGCAGCGAGCGCGCCGTCTCTGCCTGCTGGAGCGGCAGAGTCGGTGAGCGACCCGCTGTTTGCATCGTCAACGGGGGCGCACCACGAACGAGGAGCTCCGTCCGAGAACTCGGACGAGGATGGAGACCAGCGCCATGAGGTGCAGGGCCGCTTCGACCACGAGGACCCGCCTCACAGCCACCACCACCACGAGGACCACAATGACGACAACGACGACCATTTCGCTGTGCACGAAGGTGCTGCGAGCGATGCGATCGGTGTGTGAGAAAGAATCGGTCATGTTTGCACTTGGGTCTAGTTCATCCAAGTGCAGTGTCAAACCTATTGTGCAGCATTTTGAGCGCATGTAGGCAGTACCATAGGTTATGCAAATACACATGCTTTTCTCTCTGCGTGCCAAGCTCTTGTCTCGACTCATCATGATTATCGTGATGTGGAGGGTATGCAGCAAAAGAGAGCGAGCTGCTGGCTTTTCTGCGGCGAGTGACTCGGATCCGAAATGCTCCGCATTGCTCGAAAATGGGGCCGTCCACCCAACGCGACAAGCACGCGGCAAGGTGCGTGCGTCCCATCTGCTTGCCCCGACGCGCCCGCGCACACTGATTGACTGACGCGCCACTGCGTGGCCGCCGCAGGATGGACGCGGCCCGCAGTCTGCTGCAGGCTCCCGCCGCGTCGCCAGCCGACCGCGCTCCCGTGGCAGAGTGGTCGTCGCCCACGTTCACGCGCGCGCGCGCGCGGCCAAGCAACCTGCACACGTATCTGCGTACGAGCGCGTCGATCCCGCTGAGCCAGGCGTACTCTCGCAACAGTGCGGGCCATAGCGGCCACAGTGAGCCGCATGCGCACGCGCGGATGGCCGGCAGCGTGTCGTCGCCGTCGTCCGCGGGCGGATCCACGAGCAGCGGACATGCGACTCTGCGCGCTATTAATACAACGGCAGTGCGCAGTGCGAGTGGCCACGCGAGCAAGGCGAAGGGCGCTCGCGAGTCGCAGCAGGCGGAATGGCGCAGTCAGCGCACGCAGGCGACGCAGGTGCGCACGCTGCTGCTAGTGTAGTGTAGAGTGTGCGCAAGCAATGGCTGACTGAGCGCGTGTGTGTCGCTGCTTGCGTACGATGTGCAGACGCAAGAGCTCGACGCTTCCGGCTCATTTCCCCATGCTTCCGGAGACGCATCGATCCGACTTGGGACGTTTGGCGACGTGCGTGGCATGCCCATGGAGACCGTCGACTTCCTGATCCGCGTGCTAGAAGATGTGAGTGTGTCCGTGTTGTGTGGTAATAGTGCGTGGGAAATGCGTCCGACCTAACAACCCGATGCTGCTGCCAGAGAAAGCAGGAGCTACTCCTGCCCAGCGGCTCAAGCGACAAGAAGCGCGCTGCGTCGAGAGCGTCCTCGAGTGGGGACAACGACGCGTCACCAGCAAGTGCGGCGGCCCGAAGAAGCGCACGACATGCAGCCAGCACTGATGCCAAGCACGGCAGCAGCAGCAATACCCAAAGCGTGCAACAAGAGGACGAGTACACGGAGAGTTCGGACGAAAGCGACACGTGTCCTCTGACGCGCACCCCCGTGGCGCGCTCGCGCTCGTACGAAGCGCTCGTGCAGCTCGAGGCCATTCTCGAAGCGCGGCACCAGCAGCTGATGAAAGATGGGATCCTTGAACCACCGCCGGCAGCCGCGGGAGATAATCAGGACGACACCACGGACGATGAGGACCGGTCCAAGGCGGCGAGGACGGATATCCAGGAAGAGATCCGCAAGATGCACCGCTCAGTGCGACAGCAGCGGAAGCCCCAGGCTGAGGCGCTAGCGGTACGTGTGGCTTTGTTTTCAGATCATTCGCGTGTTTTGATTCACAATGGCGGATGCTCACGGACGCGTACCTTTTTCCGCATGCAGAGCGGATTCGAGTCCTTTTTCCAAGACTGATGCTCTAGATGTCTGCACCGCTGAAGGCGAAAGCGTATGAGAAAGAGAGGACGACGGTGACGAGTAGCGTTTCGATATCGCGCCCATATATTTACAACACTGCGCTCCTGCGATCGGAGCAAGACTCATGTGATACGCATTCAAAATCGCATCCAGCAAATGCCTACGAGCTGCTGCTGCTCTTGCCCTTTTTCTGCGAGGCACCAGCCTTGGCTTTCGCTTTTGCAGGCATGGCGTCAAACGCGAGCTTGTTCTTCATGCGCTTTTTCGGCGCGTGCTGGATCTTGTTGTCGCTGCTTCTGTCCGCGATGTCGCCGGCATCCACGGCGCTTGTCGCGTTTCCTGCACTCGCGCCAGCTACCGCCACAGTGTCCGTCGAGTTCCCAGAAGCAGCTGCGATGTCTGCACTGCGGATATTGCTGCCTTTGGCTTTGCACAGCGCTTCAATGGGCTGGAATAGCGCCACGATGCCAATGACCAGGACGAGCGCGAGGGTGCGGAGTGCTCGCGGCATGAGGTACTCTCTGCTTGCGTGCGACTGGTGCGCTACGAGTTGCGCGCGCTCGAGGTTTGAGAGACGCCGGCCGAATCGCGAAATGGCCGAGCACAGTAGAGGACGAGCGCCTGGATGCGCGAGCGCGCTAGTGATGACCATCGCATAAAGACTGGGTCTCGATTGTTTACCAGGAGGCTACGGGCCTGTCCGCAGGATCCATTTTGTGCGTCTTTTCGTGTGGGTTTTTTGTGTGCTATTTATTAAATTAAAGAGATGAGCGTGTACTCGAGTAGCTGTCCGGAGTGTATACTTGGGTTGAACGGTATTGCAGGAAGCGGTTTCAGATTAACAACTATACCTCTGCGTATACCATAGTTGCTAACGCTTGTCTGCAAAGGTGTTCTCGTCGTCCTTGGGCGGAACGATGGTCATCACAGCAACCGCGCGGTCATTCACTCCGATGGCTTTGGCCGCTGCCGCATCACTCTTGATTTTGCGCAAGACCCGCGAAGACGCTCGCCACTGCCCACACGACTCCACTGCGCGAGGTACGCATGTTCACGGAAAGCGCTCCAACATTCGGTATAACGAACGTGGCGTATGTACTGGTCGAATAGATAAATTCGTGTATTTTGTTTCTCTTTTGTCGTTGCACTCCCAATCCACTAACATTCACACAGTACATATCACACACACATGCATAGCAGCATACCGTAGCGGTCCAAGAACAAGCGCGGCGCAGCAACGTGGTTCGCGTCATCTTCGCTACTAACTCCCAGCGCTCGCGGCTTAGTCTTCGTTCTCGTCATCATTGTCGTCGTCGCTCAAGGTCTTCTTGGCGACCACGTCGAACGCGAGCTTGTTGGTCAGGCGCTTCTTCGGCGCAGCCTGGATCTTGTTGTTCGTGGCGTTGTGGGTGCTCTCGGCCTCGTTCGCGACGGCGTCACCGCCCTTCACCTTGCACGCGGCGTCGGTGTAGCTGACGGCGCACACCGCGAGCAGCGCGACGCACACGAACAGGAGCTTGCGGAGCATTTGCGTACGTGCGTGTGTGTGTGTGGTGGGTCGACTTGCGTCCTCAAGCGCAAATTGCGGATTGATTGCGGCCAGGAGCGCACGAGCGCGCGTGCTCCGTTTGACCTGACTGGTGTATAGTTGTCGCTCGATATCCGGTTATTACGAGCCGCGTGTGGGAGATGGTTGCGTGTCATAGAGAGTCAGTTGTTCTAGCGAAAAATAAAAATGGCACAAAAACGAGGCCGCGGACAGGGACTATAGTAGAACTGCATACAGACGCCAGCATGCCGCCGCCGCGGTATAAAGTGCGAGCCAGAGGCGCTCGGGCGTGAGCAAACTGTTCCGCGGCGGCATCTGCAGACACACACGGGTGCGCTTTTGGCGCTATCGCTGGAACAAAGTGCTTTGTTTAAAGCCACCGAAAAGGCGCGGCGAAAGGTCACGGTGTGTTCAGAACCAAAAACACGTCACATCAACAAGTGCGAAACGCTTTTGCCGTGCCAGTTTCAACGGGAGCAAGTCCGGATGCTGATTGCTTCAATGTGCTTCTATAATTGCTTGCAAATAGCAAAGTACTTTTTGTAATCGTGAGCTGTTTGCCCATCACAACAGCCCATCAGCGAGTGAGTGTCACGCCTTTCGCCGACAAAGATCTGCCCCCTCTGTCTCTTCTTCTGCATCCACCAGACCCCACTGCAGGCTTCAGAGCCTCAGCGTCTGGGCTTGCTGGCTGGTTAATCGCAGTTCGTTGGCTCCGATTCCGAGCCCTCCTGCTCGCTCGAGGGCCGGCGCTTGCGGATCAAAACGCGGTCGATCAGATGCACGTTCGAGCGGTCCGTCGTGTTGAACTTGGTGTCGAGCGACGGGTTCTCAAAGTCGAGACGCAGCATGCTGTCCACTTTCGTCACCACGGGCTTCCAGTAGCTCGGGAGCCGCCATTGGTGCGACGGCAGCTGGTTCTCGGGTGCCATGTGAGTGCCTCCGCTCCAGTTCGGGTCTCTACAAGCAAGTAAACCGACAATTGAAAGTGTTCAGTTTGCCAACTGCGCATCCAGCATATGGATGCAAATACAACCAGCGGCAATTACTCTCCACAAACACATACAAACACAAACACTCGGCACGCACCTGCACCACTTGCGCGGCATCTTGTCAATGCCGAATGCAAACACTTCCAAGTCGCCGTTCGGCTGGAAGTGCAAGCGCAAGAAATTCTTGTAACTCGAGATGCGCAGCGACGAAAACGCTTCGTTGTAGTGGCACTCAAACACGTTGAGCGCAATGTAGAGGTACAGCCCAAACACGGCGCTAACGACGGGCGTCGCGAGCACCCAAAAGTACGGGAACACGTTCACGTAGTACGTCCACTGCTCCGTGCGACTCAGCGTCGCAAAGCCGCTTTCGCAGATCTGCATATGCCATTATACAGACACGCATCAGCAAAAAGGGATACATTACAAGTTGCAAGCGCCAAAGCACCTTGATTCGGTGGATCGCGATCACTTCGGGAACTGAACATAAACAAGACATGACACAAGTGTAGCCATGTTGGTGTCAGAATGATGGTCTTGTGTAGCCACTGTGGTTCGCAAGAGCTGCAATACATTTTTCCCCCCCACAAAACGTACCGTCAAAGATCGTCATGCAGAGCTTCATGAACTCCGCAAACAGGTGCGCGATGTGGAACACATCGTACGGCGTCAATCGAGAGAAATCCGGGAGCGTGCTGCTGAAGTAGTCGTACAGCGAGTGGCTTCCCTCGCGGCCGAGAGTGCCGCGCACCGTCGCCATCTCCAAGATGCACTCAAACACCAAGAGAATCGTGAACGCCGCCAAGCAATGCAGACACGAGATGAGAACACCTGTGATGCACTTCTTTGGCAGTGACGTGCAATCCGCAAACACGGTCAGCATCGCAACCATCACCACGAACGTGAACAGCGACACGTAGGACGTCGTCACCATCTCGACTTGGACTTCGACGAGCTCCTGGATGAACTGGGTCGCAGCATCCTGCCACGTTGCGCTGGCGTAGATGGAGCTGACCGAGCAGCGAGGGAACATCGACAGTACCATCGCAAAGTACTGGAGATGCGGAGCAGACCACATCACAAGACAAAGCAAATCAGTTATCTCATCTAAGGCCCGACCGTAGAACAATTCGTTGCCACGTACCGCAAGTCCGCCGACAATATCAAAACGCCAGTTGATGCGTCGAAAGCCGAACACATTCAAAAGCGCGTATCGTCTGCAACACATCAGCAAAAGTAAGAGCACACATTAGAAATGACACTACGACCAATCATCAAGGCGTGGGATGACGTACCTTGAGACGTGCACAGGTGGGTAGCATTTTTTCTGCTCGTAGACCGCACCGTTGGCCTTGAGCGTCTTGCAATTTGGAGCGTGTGTCGGGTGCAGGAACGCGCCACCTCCACCAGAAACAATCAGATGCTCAGCTGCGCGAGGCCTCGTGCTTGTGGATGTCGTATTTTCCTCCACTCTCGGGAGAGTTGGAGCTGATGGAACCACGCCTACTTGTGGCGACTCTGGTTCGTCGTGTTCATACATGTGTGGGAAATGCTTCCGTGTTGGAGACAGGATCACCTGGCGCGTGAACGACGGACGGCGTCTCAAAATGGAGGATGGTGGTCGTGGCGACGCCATTCTCGGCGGCGGTGGGGACTTTACGAGCTGCGGCACTGGCTTTGCCACCTCCTGCTTGAATGTGTGGCGCGTGTAGTTGTGGATATCGCCCGCGAGACGCAGTGCGACTCTGTCTTTCAGTATGTTGTTGATGAGAAACGACAGCTTCTCCTCTGACTTGTCGCGCTGCTCGTACACATCGAGCAGCCACCGCGGTTCGTGGGTCACGATGATCACCTGGTCGTCCTCTTGCATTTGTGTCTCGACAATGTTCTTGAATACTGAAAACTGTTCGGTATTGACGTCATCCTCGAGCGCCAGGTCTACGCCAAAGAGCCACCAGCCATGCGGGAGCTTCAAGCAGAAATGGCTCGTCTTCTGAGGGAGAAACCACCCGCCCAGCCAATCGCGTTGGCAAATGAAACGCGTGAACGTGTTGAGTCCATCGAACCAGTCGTGGTTTCCTGGAATCGCAAAGACGCTCGGGCCCTTGTAATCGCGCAGGTTCGCACAGTTGTCGGGTAGATGCATCTTCGCTGTCGAGATCGCGGCTGGGTCGTAGTGCGCCGGTGGTTTCATCGCATACTCAAAACAGCGCCAAAGGCGCTTCTCATAGCTTTCAGGCTCGGGGTGCGGGTATGCGAGGTCGCCACCGATCACAAGCGCCTCGCCACGCGGGAATACGCGCTTGGCGATCTTCGTGATGGTCTTGTTCTTCTTGCGCGGGTGCGGCTCCTGCACTTCGTAGTCGACTTCGAGCGTCGGCTGTGCCAGCAGCCTCGCGATCTGGTAGCTGCTGTTGAAGCCATCGCCACAGTCGGCCATGAAGTCCAGCCACACGTCCTTGCGGCCGGCCAGGTGGTCAAACATGTAGTCCTTCTCGTCCGGATACAGCGTCTTCTGCATCGCGCGCTGGTCAAAGCGTCCGAGAAACACCTTGAGCGAGATCAGCAGCTCGAACGCCGTGTCGAAGAGGAACATCGAGTACCACGGCACCATGGGCAGCTGGTGGTTGTGCGGTAGCTTCTCGTGCAGCTGCTCGCTCGGGATCGGCTCCTCGGCTTCCTCCTGGCGGTCCACGAGCCAGTGGAACGAGATCATTTGGATACCGCTGATGCGCTCGAGCACAAAGTTCGTGATCGCGAGCACCATCCCAGCAAACCAGATCAGCAGCGCGCCGCGGTAGCTCGCGGGCACGACTGTGTCCATTTCCGCATTGGAAAACTTGAACACTTTCTCGCACGCATGGCGGTTGTATGTCTGCGTGTCCGAGTCGCCCTAGCGGGATAAAGCCAAGCAACTCTAGTTGGTAAGACCAGCGGCAGCGCGCATAAAGTAAAGCGGTCGTTGCGTACCTCTAAGGTTGCGTCGCAGTGGACGATGAGCGCCACACACGCCACACTGATGCCGGCGCTGTTGCGCAGAACGTTCATAAACGAGCGCAGTAAACTATCGACACCCACATTAACTGTTAGCGCAATAGTACAGTAAAGGGCGCCTCACGCACGTGGAAGGCATGGTAAGCGGCGTACGTGACGTTGGCGACGCGCCACGGGAGCCCGAGCTTCTTGGTGATGCGCGGCAGGAACAGCACCATGAGCAGCTCCAGCACCACGAGGAACACGAAGCTCACCGAGAAAAACGGGAATAGCAGCGTGATCTTTACGCAACACAAGAGCATATACACCCACACGCATAGACCATTAACCACCAAGCCTTGCATCATGCTCCTCAATACGCCGATGGCAAACGACAGACAACCGCATGTACCGGCTGCTTGATCGTCGCGCCGAGCGTCCCAAGCGACGTGACCGGGATGTGCAGCGCAGCGGCAGCCACGAGCCAGCCGTAGAGCCCCATGGAGAGGTACACATAGGGCGTCCACGAGTTGAGCAGCTCCGGGTTGCCCACGAACGGGCTCGTGAAAAAGTAAAACGCGACGTAGATGGTGCAGAAGAACGCGAACCAGACCTGTCGGCACGCACGCAACAAGAGCCACACGCGCACGTGAGAGGCGCTGCGTCACACGCACATACAAAGCGACAGAGACGCACCAAGTGGTCCTCGTTCGACGCGGCGTCCGCCATCGCGGCACCTTGCTGCTTCTCTTTGGCTCGCGGCGGAAGAACAAAGATGTCACCATCGAGAAGAATGAAAAAAAGTCTGATTTACACTTTTCAGCCAACCAAGTACGCGATCATAGTAATTTTAGCCAATCCGATGGAGGGCGCATGTGGCCAATGCTTGAAGGCAAATCTTCAGGATACGTTTTGATGGACGAGAAGGGGGAAAAAGTACTTTGTTTGTATATGGACAAGCGAATGGGTGTGGTCTATTACAGCACCTTGGGCACGACCTTGGCCGCGGTCTTGGCGAAGTTCATCGTGTGCAGCGTGTACACCGTGGACGTGAGCAGCGCCATAGCGCCACTCTGGTGCGCCACGCCCAGCGACACGGGCACGTACATGAGCAGCGTCGAGATGCCCAGTGTGACTTGGCCCGCGATCGCGGTCATGTTCAGGTTCAGCGCCGTGCGCGATTGCTGCGGCAGCTGGTTCCAGATGTGCGGGCGGCGCGCCATGGCGTACACGGCCGCGAAGCCCGTCGCCGTCGTCAGCGCGAGCACGCGGTGGTCCAGCTGCACGAGCGGCACGTTCTCGAAAAAGTTCTTGTACTTGGGCTCGAGCACGAAGAGGTCGTCTGGGATCCACTGGTCGCCCATCTTCGGGAACGTGTTGAACGCCAGACCGGCGTCCGTGCCCGCGACAAACGCGCCCGAGAGGATCGTGTAGCCCAGCAGAGTCGAGAGGTGCGCGATGTACTTGCGGAGCTTCGTCGTCTCCTTGAGCACGTCGGGCGAGATCATCTCGCGGGTCAACGCGGCGCGCGACGGCGGCGAGAGGATCGAGAAGCCCGTCCAGAGAAGGACGCCGAGCGTCGTGAACGCGAAGCCCAAGTGGGTCGCGAGGCGGTACGGACTCACGCGCACTTCGCTCTGCTTCTCGAGCTGCTCCTTGCCGTGCTCTTCGAGGCCACTGCGCACCATCCACCAGCCGATGGCGCCCTGCGTCGCGCCGAGACCGAGCAGGAACGCAAAGCGGCCGTACAGCTCGCGAGGCAAACGCTTGCGCAGCGCAAAATACGCCAGTGGAAGGCCGTACACGAGCCCGATCGTGCGGCCGAGCATGCGGTGGCCGTACTCCCAGGCATAGATGCCCTTGAACTCGTTCAAAGTCTGGAAACAAAGCACAATGAGCGAATGGCACACACATGCACACATGTGTGGGTGAGGACAGGCAAAGACACGCAGCAAAACAACACATAGATGCACGCACCATGCCCTTGCGCTGCTGGTACTCGGGGAACAGCTTGTACTTTTCAAACTCCTCCTCCCACTCCTCGCGCGTGAGCGGCGGGAGGCCGCCGTGGGGCTTCCACGTGACCATCGAGAGCCCCGAGCGTGTGAGGCGCGTGGCGCCGCCGACGGCGATCATCGTGCCAACGAGGCCCGCCATCCCGAGCAGCCAGTACGCGACGGGGCGGTTTGCCGCCACGTTTTCAATCGTCGCGCCGGCCGCTGCCGCAAATCTCTGCGCATATATATATATATATATATATATATATATATACATGGGTTCGGACACATAGGACACGCATCCCAGAATCGCATGAGGGCACTAGCGACGGCACAATGGCATCAATGCATGCACTTACGCGGTTCTTGGTCGAGTACACGAGAGGCTGCTTGGGCAGCACCTGAAGCATGGAGTTGCGCAGCCACGCGGGGCGCACCGTCTTGGCCGGCGCCGCGACCAGCGGCTTGACAAGCGTCTGGTAGCGACTCACGTTGTTCATGAGCCCCGCGCGCTTCTACGCGCAGCAAGCAGCAACAACAAGCAGCAGCAAGGACGTCAGCAACGCGCACACTCGCATGCCGAATTCATTCATGAAGCGTGTGTGCAGGAACGTACGGGCGCGAGGGCGGCCGCGTGGACGCGCAGGCTCTGGCGCGCAGCAAACATCTTGAGCTCCCGAGTGCGAATTGCGGAATGCGCCGCCGCGTTCCACTGCGTTCGCGGCCACAAAAACATGAAATAAGCCAATCAGCACCTCCCACTCGGCCTGCGTAACCCGCCACGTAACCGTGCTAGTTTGGGCGTTTGGTGTGTGATTTTCGCACGTGCAAGACCACCAGGCTAGACAGTTATTTTGGGCCAACGGCGGCCCAAACAAGCAAGATACCGAAGTTTACACAAACTGAAAGTAATTTATACTATGGATGGTGGGTGAAGGGGGGAGTCCTGGTGGTTAACTTGAATCAGTAAACGAGCCATGAACCAACGATCCTCCTTCAGCAAGAGTATCTCCACGCAACAGCGATAATAAGACGAAATGGAACCAAAATGTGCTGCGACCGCATTACACTACTAACGGCAATATATTATAGAATACTTTAGACAAGACCGAGCTTCTGCTTGCCCAGCTCGTAGCACGAAATCATGATGGCGCACGACGGCGTCACGCGCGCCAAGCGCGCCGAAAGACCGGTGAACGCGCCCTGCACGCCCTGGGTCGCGACGATCTGCTTGAGCACCGCCACACCAGGCGAGCTGCTGCCATTCTTTGGCCCCAGTGCACTTGGCATCTTGACTTGCTGGAGGGTCTTCACGACGTCAAATGGGGTCGTGAGCGTCGCAGCGATCGCGCCAGAGAGCGCGCCGCATGCAAATGCCCGCTGCGTGCGACTGAACGAGACCTCAGGTTCGGCTTGGGCGAACTTGGCCTGGAGACCTTCGTACGAGGTCCAGTAGATCGCGGAAAAGGGCACATCGCGCGCCAATGTGGCGACGAGCCCGTTCAGCAACGACTGGTAGCCCCCGCTTCGGATCGCGTGGTGCAACGTGCGGGCAATCCCATCGGCTTGGGCGGTCGGGTTCCCCTGCATTCGCGTGCGGATGAGCTCAATAGGGGACGTGACCGAGGCCGCGACGATCCGCGCTGTCGTGCCAGCGAGCAGCGGCACGATCGCGTCGTACTCTGGAGCATGCTGTCGCCCTGTTTGAAGCAGTAGGTCGTAGGAAATATAATACAGCACGGTCGACGGCACAGCGATCATCATGGTCGGCGACAGTCCAGAAAACAAGCCACGCATGCCTTCCGTCTGGAAAATGTGACGCAGCGCGTGCGATGTCCCATGCAGCTTGACAATCTGTTGTTTGGCTTGGACATTCGCGGATGCGGTTGTGGCGGCACTGGAGCACGACATGCGCATGGATGACAACGCGCCAGGACGCGACACCAACTGGTCTACGGGGCGCGTCACCGCTCGGTTGCACGGACAGCGACCCTTGCAGCGACACGGCTCCACGGCGCTCTGCGCCATCTTGATCCACACCGACGACGATGCTGCCGACGAAGAGGACGACGTGACAGTCACGGCGCACTGCTCCACCACGGGCTTGAAGCGCGTCATGATCTGCGACTGCAGCCGCACCTTGGCGACATCGAGCGGCGTCACGAACAGCGACGTCACGAACGCGCCGCTGGACGCCGCCACCGCCTTTTTGAGCGCGAGTTCCGCATTCGAGTGCTGCTGCGCGGCGGCCATGTCCCTTGAGAGCGCGCCGGAGCCCCTTCACACACACACACACACACACGCGAGCGAGTCGAGTCGCTTCAACGCCAGCGCGCCAATTCGGATCTGCTCAAACGGGAGGAGCTCCTCATTTCCACTCCACCCCCCCTCCACAGACTCGAGTCCTCAACAGCAACCGTAATCACGCAAACACTCTTGTTTGGCCAAATGCGGAAGCTCGTCGAAGCGCGTGTGGGTGTTTCAAGCGCGTATTTTATACACCTTGTTTACGACAGAGCCAATCAGAGCACGCGCAGCCACGCTCCTGCAGCCAATCCGAACGCGCGACGCTTCTCATTGGGAGTCCGCACCCAGACGTCGCGCTTCATTAGCGGATCTTTTCACACGGTAAAAAAGATCTATCAACAAGCGGCAGTTGGCGGGCGCGCGTTAAATGGAGTCAAGCGGCCTCATTCATTGTCCCGCACGCACGCTTCTTCTTTCTTCGTTTTCACAAGTCGCGAGCGACTGGCGGCGCTGCGTGGCGGCGTGGTGCGCGTACATGCGCTGGGCGAGCGCCTGGAGCGCGCGCAGCGGCATGCCACGCGGAACGATCAGATCGTTTTCCAGCAATCCCTGCGCGCGGCGCATCTCGTCGGCCGCCGCGTCCAATAGCGCGTACGATTCAGGCTCGAGGTCCTCGTCCTTCGGGTTGAGCGCAAAGTTAAACAGTCTGCAGGTATACACATAGACGCACATGCAGCAAATGCTCAGTATGGTGTTGGCGTGATGGAAGCAAGCGAGCATTCCCACCACCTTGTGCGGCGGTAGTGAGCATTTGCGGTTCTCCGCAACAGCAGCAGCTTGCGCATGCAAACACGCACCGAATGCGCACCTGCTGAGCTCTTCGGCGTGCACGAACCCGTCCTGGAAGCGCGAGAAGAATGCCGTGCGGTCGTACGCCCAGTCGACGAGGCGCACGAGCGTGCTCTTGTCGGCAAAGTCGATGCGGAACGGCGACGACAGGTCGATGCCCTCGAGCCCCGCGTACTCGTCCTGCTTCACCGCCTCGGCCTAGCATCCGCAATGTTTTTGCAAAAAAAATGTGCACGTTGATCAGCAAATTTTGCATGATGGCTGAAACAAAAAAGCGCGAAATATTGCATGACCCACCAATCTGCGCTCGTCGTCGGGTTGATCGTGTTGATCCCGTTCTTTGTCGCTGAATGCAGACTCGCGCAGCGGCTGCTGCGGTTCGTCCTCGTATCCGAAGGGTTCATACTCGCCCAGCGGATTTGCTCCCGCCGTCGGATCCTCCGAGAACGCAGCGTCCTGGAGATCTTCTTGCGGGTGCTGGACGTCGTACTCGTTGTTGTTGTCGTCATCGCCACGCTCGTCTTGCGCTGCGCCGTCGAGATCGTGTTCGTCTTGCATCCATCTCGCAAACGGGTTCTCAAACGCATGCGACCATGCGAGGAGCTACAACAGAGAGAGTGCGTTGTGGTTAATGCGAAGGTCAAATGCGCCGAGCGAATGAACGCAATCAGCAGACGACTGCGCACCTGAACAGCGCACAGTAGCGCGCAGATGAGAGAATGCGGCCGTCGCATGCGTGTGCAGTGGTCTCGTGTGATGCGCTCTTGTTTAGAGCAAAGACGCTGGATTGTGCGCGATAAAGGAGATGAGGAGTCGCGGCAAAAGATCACGAGCCGATAGTATATTATATATCATATAGTGCGAGTGTATTACTGTGAGTGCACCTGCTTGAGGCTTGTGCATCATCAAGCAAGGGCTTTTGCTCGCGTTGCTAGTAGCAAAATGTGTGCGCAACACTCGCAAATGCTGCTGTGCTGCAAGGTCGCGTTCCTTTTTCGTTTCCCTGTCTAATAAAGCATTCGAAATGCAACTTCAACGCAACGTCGCCCCACTGTTGACTCTCCCTCGTTCACGCTTCAGGATTCATTTTCGAAGAGCTGACCAGCTGCGTATGGTGTGGTTCCAAATCCCAGTGCAGTCGCATCGGCAGATCCATCACGCACACACTGGCTTATCCATATGCGAATATGCACACATTCGAGAACAACATGCTTGGGGCGCCGTCACGAGAGGCGGCAAGTGCGCAAGCCGACTTACAGCCACTAACGCGCATTGTTTTGACGAATTTTTCGGGCGTCACCCATGATTGACATGCAAAAAAGTACAATCGACAGAAACCAAAAAACAAAATTGGCGCATGCCACATACCCCCCAGTATTAATTTCGAGAGGGTTGGATAGCCGATGCGGCTGGCACCGTACCACCGTTCCACCAGTTTTGAGAAGGACTCGCCCGAAACGGCCGCCCCACGGGCACCTGTTGGCAGCGCACGCTCTAAACAATATGCGCACACGTTTTGCACGTTTCCACTTGACAGTTTTGCAGCATGCATCATGACAGTGCCGACAAACCGCATGCGCAATGTGCGCATGCTCATTTGTGCAGCACATGTGGTGTATTTGTTGGCTGTTGAACCCGTGTGTATGAAAAAGGAGGGAAGAGTGTGTAAACACACGCATCCACAGCAGGTCTCCCTCTGCCGTGATCGGCACGAACTGCGAAGATCCGGATCCGCGGGTGCGGCGCTTTTCAGTGGCGGAAGCAGGCTGCGACACGGTTCGGGTCTTTTCACGCGTCTGGGCTCTGTCCGCCATCTGCTCCGCGCGCTTCAGCTTTTCACACATTCGCAGGCAGCAGCTCTTCGTGCGTTATTCCGACAGGATATCATCTATGACAGTTAACTATAGACAAACATGTATTATGAACTCTCACCATCGAATTATTCTCTATGCCGACAAATTACATACAAGTCGTCTGGATCCGAGCAGAAAACGGGTGCGAGAGTGATTGCTGTTGGCTGAACAGCTCGCTTCACTCACCCGGGAAAACCCCTTTTCCGCCAATAGCGAGCCGCTGGCTTCCGCTCTCCCATTGGCCGAAAGCCAGATCTGAGTTCTGCCGCGCTTGGATATTTCGCGGCGGAGGAGCTCTCCCTCTTCCACACATTGCCGAGCGAGGGTGGCTACGGAAGGACCTCGCTTTTCCACTCCTCGCCTCGAGCCTCATTCGCAGATTCGACCGCTCCCGCTCAGACCGCACGCGAGCGAGATGGCGGACGAGAAGAGCCCGCTGCTGGGCGACGACACCAGCAGCAGCAGCTACCAGAACGGCAATGACGCCGCCGCCGCCGACGACGAGCGCTTCTACATGGGCGTGGACAAGCGCTCGCTGTTCGACACGCCCGAGTCCGGCCTGAGCACCGTCGAGGCCGCGCGCCGCCTCAAGGTCTTCGGCCCGAACGAGCTCGCGACCAAGGAGAAGAGCGCGTGGGTCAAGCTCGCGGAGCAGTTCTGGGGCCCGATGCCCATCATGATCTGGCTCGCGATCTTCGTCGAGCTGCTCACCAAGGACATGCCCGACTTCTTCGTGCTGCTCTTCTTGCAGATCCTGAACGGCACCGTCGGCTGGTACGAGGAGCTCAAGGCCGGCAACGCTGTCGCGGCGCTCAAGGCGAGTCTCAAGCCCGAGGCGCTCGTTATCCGTGACGGCGTGCACCAGACCATCAACGCCGCGCTCTTGGTGCCCGGCGACCGCGTGACGCTCGCGGCCGGCTCGGCTGTGCCAGCGGATTGCGACTTGTGCGAAGGCAACGCCGTGCAGATCGACCAGGCCGCGCTCACGGGCGAGTCGTTCCCAGTGACCATGGTCACGGGCGACAACGCCAAGATGGGCTCGACCGTGACCCGAGGCGAGATCGAAGCCGTCGTGACCGCGACGGGCAGCCAGACGTTCTTCGGCAAGACCGCGTCGCTGATCTCGTCCGTGGACGAGGTGTCGCACTTCCAGAAGATCCTGATCCGCATCACGATGTTCCTCATGGCCATCTCGTTTGTGCTCGTGGGCTTCTGCTTGGGCTACTTGCTGTACAACGGCGAAGACTTTTTGGAGGCCATTGCGTTTTGCGTCGTGCTGCTCGTGGCGTCGATCCCTATCGCGATGCAGGTCGTGTGCACGTCGACCATGGCGCTCGGTTCGCGCAAGCTCGCCGAGGAAAAGGTGATCGTGACGCAGTTGCAGTCGATCGAGACGCTCTCGGGCATGAACATGCTCTGCTCGGACAAGACCGGAACGCTCACGCGCAACAAGATGGAGCTCCAGGACGACTTGCCGATCTTCTACCCAAGCGCGACCCGCGAAGACGTGCTCGTTTCGGCGGCGCTCGCTGCCAAGTGGAAGGAGCCGCCAAAGGACGCGCTCGACACGCTCGTGCTCAACGCGATTGACCTGCGTCCGTTGGACCAGTTCACGATGCTCGACCACTTGCCGTTCGACCCAACGGTCAAGCGCACGGAGTCGACGATCCGTGGCCCTGACGGCCGCGTGTTCAAGGTCACGAAGGGTGCGCCGCAGATCATTTTGGGCTTGGCGCACAACATCGGCGAGATCCAGGAAGCCGTCGAAACCAAGGTGCTCGACCTCGCTCGCCGTGGCATCCGCTCGCTCGCTGTCGGTCGCACGGACGAAGCCGTGGAAGGTGGCTGGATCTTTTTAGGCATCATGACGTTCTTGGATCCTCCTCGCCACGACACCAAGCACACGATCAAGATGGCGCACGCGAACGGCATCGGTGTCAAGATGATCACGGGTGACCAGGCCGCTATTGCCGTCGAGACGTGCCGCATGCTCGGAATGGGCACGACCATCTTGGGCACGGATGTGCTCCCCATGGCCCGCGTCGAAGACGGTCTCTCGTCGACTTTGGGCCACGACTTTGGTGCGATCGTTGAGAGCGCGGACGGCTTTGCGCAAGTGTTCCCAGAGCACAAGTTCCTGATTGTGGAGATCCTCCGTCAGCGTGGCTGGGTCTGCGGTATGACTGGTGACGGCGTGAACGACGCGCCAGCGCTCAAGAAGGCCGACGTCGGCATCGCCGTCGAAGGCTCGACGGACGCCGCGCGTGCTGCCGCCGACATTGTGCTCACGAAGCCCGGTCTCTCGGTCATCATCAACGCGATCACGCTGTCGCGCAAGATCTTCCAGCGCATGCGCAACTACGTCACGTACCGCATTGCGTGCACGATCCAGCTGCTGCTGTTTTTCTTCATCTCGGTGCTGCTGTTCCACCCTGACTCGTGCCGATTCCCTCACTTTGTGCCACACCGTGGTGACTGCCCGTACAACGACAACCAAGGCTTGACTGAGGCTGTGGACCCGTACTTCAAGCTGCCTGTCATCGCGCTCGTGTTGATCACGATCTTGAACGATGGCACGATTATCTCGATCGCGTACGACAACGTCGTGCCATCGAAGCGCCCGGAGACCTGGAACTTGCCGCGCATCTACTGGGTCTCGACCACGCTCGGTGTCATCGCCGTCGCCAGCTCGCTCCTGATCTTATTCTGGGGCCTCGACTCGTGGAACGAGGACGGTATGTTGGCGCACTTTGGCCTCGGCAACTTGCCATACGACCAAGTGATGATGATGATGTACCTCAAGATCTCGCTCTCGGACTTTATGACCGTGTTCACGGCGCGTACCGAAAGCTTCTTCTTCTCGCGTGCGCCTGGCCGCCTTCTCGCCGCCGCTGCTCTGTTTGCGACCGTCATCTCGACCTTGCTGGCGATCTTCTGGCCGTTCACGGAGATGCAAGCGATCTCGCCAAAGCTCGCGCTGTTCGTGTGGGCCTACTGCCTGATCTGGTTCTTCATCCAAGATATCGGCAAGGTCGTGCTCGTGTACCTCTTGGACCGCGCGAACCACAGCCTCAACGTGTACGACGACAAGGTGAGCAGCAAGAAGTTTGTGCGCCAGGAGACCATGCGCCAGAACCGCATCCGCCTCGGTGCGTCATTCGTCAACAGCGAATCGTCGATGCGTGACTCGTTCGTGGCCGGCCGTGCCGTGCGCTCGTCGTACTCGGAGCGCCCGATGACGCTCGAACAGGCCATGGACCGCTTGGCGCGCTTGGAGAACGAGATGAAGATGCTGCGCCAAGTCATCCAATCGTCGTCCGGCGTCAGTAACCAATAAGCAGATCGCTTTACGCGACGGGTGAGGGAGGCAACACGAACGCGCAGAGCTTTATCAGCCGCGGGGTTGCCTTGGTTTTGCCACGTAGCTGGTTGGTCGCCTGCAAAGCGCTGGGAAAGCAAGTTGTCGTGCGTTTGGTGTGTTGTAGGTAGCATGTGAGCGTTTTCTTTAGAGACGACTGCGTTAATAAAGCACCAAAAGCAACAGAAAGAAAAAAAACACACATTTGCAAAATGCGCATGGATCGGTTCGACTCGAATGGATCCCTCCGCATGGCTGCATTTCTGACTTTCTCGGCGTTGTCGCACATGTTGAGCTTGAGACATGTCTGTGTGTCCCCCCCCTCACGTCGTGCTGCGCGCTGTGAATCGGCGCAACAGGCAGCACGCGGTTGCTGCGGCGCGCTCTCTCTGTCTTCATTGAGCGCAGCGTGCCTCCCCCGTCACACGTCGACACCTTGTTGCGACTACACAGCAGCGTCATCTTGTATTATTTTTTTGTTTATCTTTCCCATCGCGCCGCGAAAGCGCAGTCACTCTGTCTCTCTCTGCCAAAAACACACGCACACAAGTCACCTGGGAGACAAAGCAAAACAACCTATCTGTCTATTATGTCGTACTGTTTGTTGATCAAAACCTCTTGAGCTCACAGCGACATGAAGGACGACGACGACACCGGCGACAACGGCGTGCCTGATGAAGGCCGGAGAATCTGCTGGAGCGCGTACACGACCTCCGCGGCGGTCGGACGCTGCTCCGGGTCCACGTGGAGACACGACAGCGCGAGTTCCAGGATCGGCTTTGGGCAGTCGTCCGAGAACTCTGGGATCAGTTCGCCCGTCGCGACCATGCGCAAGATCGACGTCTCTTCGTGCTTGCTCTGCGGCGGGTTCTTCGCGTTCCAGTACGGGTAGTCGTCCGTGTCAATTTCCGAAAGCACCACGCCAAACGAGAAGATGTCGGCTTTCTCGTCGTAGTCCTTGCCGAGCAGCACCTCGGGCGCAATCCAGAACGACGTGCCGATGCCCGCGGTCATGTGCGTTTCCTCGAAGTGGCGTTCGCGCGAGACCCCAAAGTCGCTCAATTTGGCGTCCATGTCGGCGTTTAGCAGCACGTTCTTCGACTTAAGATCACGATGGATAAGTTTCGGATTCAGCGAGTGCAAGTACGTGAGCGCTTCGGCGATGTGCAGTGCGAACCGCGTCTTATGGTTTTCCCACGTCAGGCGGCAATTGCGCAGCTTGAAACTGTGCAGTACTTCTCGGAGATCGCCACGATCCATAAACTCGGTCACGGCTGAAAGATTGCGGAGAGTATCCCACGCAACTCCCACAAACTCGACGACGCGTGGGTGGTTGAGCGACGCCATCAGACAGATTTCCTTCATGAACGCCTCGACGTGCTTGATATCACCGCTCAGATCTGGACGAATGCGCTTGATCGCGACACGGCGGCGGTTGTACACACCGCTGTACACAAGACCGAACCCACCCTTGCTAATGCAGTTTGCGACCTTGATGTCTTTAAACGGAATGCGGTACGCGACGATCACAGGGTCGTTGATCACTTCAACGTTGTTCGTAAAATGTGTGTCGAACGAAAGCGTATGATCAAACAACGACTCGTTGTTGTACTTTGCGCGCGTCTTGGCACGACGCTGGCGAACTGCGATGAACAGCAGCACTGCGATCAAAAAACAACCACCGATGACAATGTACAGCAGGTACGAGTTGGAGCTCGACGAGTCCGAGTCGGTTGCTGCGACGGGCGTCGACGCGCTCTCGGTCGAAGTTGATATGACACAGAAGTTCCCGCCCATCAAGGTTTGCTTCGTGCTGTTGACGCATTCGTACGAATCCGGCGCGGGATCGAATGTAAACTCCACCAGCTTCTTCATGCCTTCAAATGTAGTGTCGCTCACCGTCCAGTTGGTAAACGCGTTATCCGCAAAGTACCTGGTGAGAACAAGGTCACAAAAAATAAGGTCAGATCGCAAGCATGTTCGCGAATCATAAAGAAATAGCGTTTTCACGTACAAGTAGCGCAGATTTGGCAGATAAAACACGTTCGGCTGGATTTGAGTAAACTGATTCCCAGTTATGTTGATGGACTTGAGCGGACACGTGACTCCTGTACACAGACCTTCTCGGATCCGATTGTAGCCTCCGACGAGCTTGTTATACGACAAGTCCCTATAGCAGCGCAAGCAACAGGAAAAGAACCGAGTCAGTCTCACATATTCATGTCCACAGGTTTCCCAGGGCTCTACTTCGTTGACGTACAAATACTGAAGCTGCGCGAGTCCCTTCAAGAAGCTGCTGCCCATCGTCGAGATGTTGCACTTGCGAAAAGTACTGGAGTTCACATGGAGCAATGATCAGAACACATGAGTGCTCCATTGCCGTCCGCACAGGCACACAGAGTTGCTTGAGCAGGCAACGTACATGGTGACGACCGACATGGGGATGTAGCTCCCCGTGTCCAGCGCCGAACTGAGGTCAATGTTTTCCAGCTCCCTGCAACAACAGCATAGCACAACAGCAAGCAACCTGGTCAGCCGATTTCTGGCTTTACGCTATCTACGCAGCAGCATTCTTGGGGGGTCACGTACAACGTCTTGATCTGGGTCTGCGCGTTCGTCGTGATGAGCTTGATCTCTTGATCCACGACGCCAGTCCACCCCGTCGAGGCGGGCTTCACGTTCAGCGTTGTCTCTTCCGGGTCCTTCGAATGGAGTTTACTGTTATCAGCACACATACACATATATAGACGTCAGTAAGAAGAACGAGAAGCCAGCTTGATCCAAGCACTGCGCCTCAACAAATACGGACATGCTCGTGACGTTGTCGGGCAGGATAATCGTCATGAGCGAGTTGATTTCAAACACCTCGCCGGCATTGAGCTCGAGCGGGAACGTCGTGGCGTCGGCAGCGCGCGTCTTGATGTTAAACTCCCACTCGGTCGTGTTGCTGTAGCCGTTGAGACACGTGCACGACACGCCCGCCGACGTGTACACGTCGGGGCAGCCGTTGTTGGGCGGTAGCGTCGTGGAGCGCATCTGGATGGACGGCCGGCCACCGCACACGGACGGCAGCGACTTCCAGTTGCCCGTGAGCCCCGAGCCGATCGTGATGCCCCAGATGTACTTGACGTCGTTCACGAACAGCCGCGTCTCGCCGTCCTCCAGGTAGTTGCCGAGCCACGCGATGACGCGCTCGTCGAGCGTCGCCGAGGCGTTGGAGTCCGTCTGCGCCGCCGCCGAGTTCGCCGACAGCAGCAGTGCTGCCGCCACCGCGCGCGTCGCTATGCTGCGCATACTGGAAAGCCGAGGAATGCAGCAGCGGGCGTGAATGGCGGCACCCCGCAAGAGCCAGCAAGCAAAAGCAGGGAAAAATAAACGAAAAAAAAAGGGAAAGAAAGAAAGAAAAATACATGACCGAGGTCGCGCAGCGACGGGCGCGAAGCCCTTTCCCCTGGGTCAGGTACCCCCATCCCTCCCCTATTACTTGCTTGGGCCAAAAACGAGTCCCACTGCTTGTATTTATGCTGTTTGCTGGCGCTTTTAGGATGTTGAATGTAAAAGAGGTAGCTTCCTGCAAGAATAAGTTTCCATAATGCTGCTCGCTCCTGCAGTCTTGTAGCGCGCTCAGCTTTTTTATTTCCTTTTTTTTTCGATATCGAACGCTGCGTCTGGGAATGGACTTCAACTGAGCCGCAAGGAAGAATTTATAATGAGCACACAAGAGACCAGAGGGGTCTGGTTTAATGCTTCAAATTGTTGAGACGCTTTTCATGAACCAGCACTTGCAAATTGTTGAGGAGGACGAGAAAAAGTGGTCAGTTGTGGCTTCAGCCGCCAGCCACAGTGGCAGCGGCATGAGGAGCAGCTTCTCTGGCCATCTATCCGATAGGGGCAGGAGGCACGCGGTGGCGGCGCTTACTAACGTATGAAGGAGGGTGGGTCTCTGTATCCATCTCCAAGCCGATCAACTTGTGCATTGGCTTACTGCAGGTCCACGATCATCTTGGGATGGGCGCAAAACGGAGCCTTTTGCGAGCAAAGCAAGGCAAAGAAGAAAAGAGGCGCGGGTATTATATTGCACGCTTCTGTCGGATACTTCGCTACGCTTGTGACGCAAACCGGATCGAAGGAAAGGCAATAGCGGTCTCAACGCTGCGTGATGGCAGCGGATGTGGGCAATTGCTTTGCCACCCCAAAACGAATATTTGCTGCGCGTGTGTAAATTTCATTCGTTGTACATGGTGAACGAACGCACGCACAGCTTTATTTTGCAGAGTGTTGCGGATGCAAGCACAGATCACTGCGGCGGCAGCACTTTTTGCGCGAGGCATTTTGTGCACTTTCGAGCAGACGCCATCTGTTCACTGAGAAACGTGGCGTTATTGTTCTGACTGGACACTTGTGTGGCCCGTCTGCGTGACACACAGTGCGTTCGTCCATCCGTTCCACCCTACCCCTCGCAAACGCACGGTGCCGAAACAGTCCAGAATCATCGGGAAAAGGAGTCTCTCTCCACCAATCAGAAGCGACCTGTTGACGCGTCGCCACCCGCACCGCTTGCACGTTTTCTTTGGTCGTAACATGGCCACATTGGGAGAGAAGAAGACGCGAAAGAAGACGGAAATTGATAATAAATTCATGAGATGACTTGGCTGAGAATTGTGGTTCAACAACAATAGAAATGCCTCGAAAATCGCGAAAGCACACTACGCCGCATATTGAAAGCTACTGCTTAAGGATCGTTCACACGCGTGCCTCAATATAAAAAAAAATGAAAGAACTCAACTTTGGTCAAAACTGCTAATAATGATACTCTCTAATCCCACACTCATGCACGGCCGTTTGGATGCTTTCATACACAAAATAATTTGTTGTACGACTCTCGGCAATCACGTTCACACGGAAGACGATGACGACAGCGAGCGGGCCGAGCCGCGCAGCATCCGTTGGATGCAATACACAATCTCTGGAGCTGTCGGTCGATCGTCGGGGTTCACCTGCAAGCATCGATCAGCCAAATTCAATATCACCTCGGGACAATCTTCCGTAAACTCGGGACGCAACTTCCCCTCAGCCACCTGACGCAGAATCTCGTTCTGCTGAAGCTTCCCGCCTTGCTGCGGATTCTTCTCGTTCCAGTACGGATAG
>JAADVP010000850.1:0-13734 GCA_023335675.1 Globisporangium solare
GCCGAAGCGGACGGCGTGTACACGAAGAACGTTGTATACGTGAAATTTTCGACTAATTATTTCTAAATTACACACAGAACAAGATAAAATCCAAAAACCATACTAAAAATTAGGATAGGATAGAAAAAAAAATACAGATAAAGTATATAATAACAAACACGAATAAAAATGTATATTGCATGTAAACCTGCGATTACAATTGCTCTACACAACAAATGCACTGACGCTCAACAAAAACAAAACCGCCCGCGTAGCGGGCGGCACTCGGCTAGTCCAATAATTAAAAAAAGGCCGAAACTCGCACCGGCCATTCTAGACTTGCGCAGAACGTCGCACTCACTGGTTTCGGACTCATCAGTCTTCTCCACGACGGCAACGACCTTGCTCACCTTCCTGGAAAAATGCCCAAAGAGCGCTTGCAGGCTGTAACAGGGGCGCTGCTCTACGACTCCTCTCGCTATAGCCAGTGCCACACGGTCAGCGCTTTCGAATAATTCCTCATCTGTGTCCAAAATCGCTCAGCGATTTGGCTGTGTGGGCATCACGTCTTTAAAAGTGTCGTAGTTGGGGTCGCGAGGTGTGTTTTCTTTCGCATTGATAATTTTCAGACCCAACTTTGAGTGCATTTGAGTCGATCCAGTATAGAGCGATCCTCCTTGTCTGGTCATCAGGTCTATGGTTTGTCTATACGTCTATTTTGATTTGATATCGTTTCAGAGTTTATGTGAAGGAAGTGGTAGTTCCACCTGCCCTCAGCCTCCAGTTCGACTGTCGCTTGGTGCAAATGCTTGGACAGCACTTTGTTCCAGATTACCCGTATTTAATCATCTGCTTTGAAAGGTATCCTTGTTAAACGGCTTTGATTTCTTTTTTGGCAAGCATTCCTCGCAACGCTCACTGTGCACTGTGCACATGGCGTATTGCTGCGCAAAATTCAGTACCTGCTCCAAAGCGCTTATTACACAGATACCATATCCGAAGCAGCACCAGGAACACGCAGCGATCGACGGTCGCACAAGTCGATCGTGCAAGTAGAGAGCGCGAACGCGGTCTTGAGGCACAGCAACGAAGAATACAAATGCACACAAATTCGAGATTGTATAAAGCAGTAGAGGTGAAAGGGGTGTCACACATATTAGATCAACCCGAAAGATGAAGAGACGTGATTATCAGTCAGCTCATTCTTTGCCCAAGATTTGGCAAGAAATTTTGCAAGTCTGAAACCTCGCGTTACGCAAAGACAACATATTGGTGTCGAGTCGCAGCTGCTCGGACATGGTTTACTGAAACTGTTATTATAATAGCTATTGTTGTCATGAAAGTACGATGTCGAAAGTCTGGTATGTACTTACGGGATCGGTCATTGTTGAGTGCCAACGACGAGGCGATAAAGATCAGTGTCAGCAATCGTGCGAGTGCGTCCGATCGATTCAATTCGCTTAAGGACTATTGCGCAACATTGTCTGTACGACCGATCACAAGCTGCACCAGACACGAACAATAAACAACAGCAAGGATCGAAGATTCAGAGAACCAGATGGTCGGGTCTAAGAGTGGCCACATGCATGCTGTGAAGAGCTCCGATATGCACGAAAAAGATACGTCTCAAGGTTCTCCGGGTACTGTATTGAGCAATGAAACGTATGGTACTACGTGAGCCGCTGTCTAAAAATGCTTTACTATAAAACCTTTTATACTTCCAGTGAGGCTGAATCGACGACAGCCGCACAGCAATGCCTATGTAGTAATGGTCTAGTCGTACTTGCTCTTCATCAACTCCTTCAGGATGTGTGATCGACTGTGCACTCGTCTCACTAAAGATGCACAGCAAGTACGCACAGCTAAGTGGAACGCCACGCGCCTAGCAATTTACCGAATCGTGTAAATTGCAGACACGATTGATGTGCTCTCTCTCTCTCTCCCTCTCTCTAGCACTTTGTCGGCTTCTCGTGCTCCAGGTGACTCGCACCTTCCGATCTCATTCTCCAATTTACACTCATCTGCAAACGAAGCCCCACTCCCAGAACGCCTCCCAGCATCATGAAGCTCATCCGCTACGGCGTCTTGTGTGTCGCGGCCTTCTTCGTGCAAACGGTCACGTCGCCCGCGATCAGCACGGCGCCCGGTCTCGCGGCTGGCACCACCGGCGGAGGCAACGCGGCCGCAGTGTACCCGACGACAATCGCGCAGCTCAAGTCGTACCTCTCGGACAGCCAGCCGCGCGTCATCATCTTGAACAAGACCTTTGACTTCCGTGGGACTGAGGAGACGGGAACCGAGCCGGGCTGCCGTCCGCTCTCAAACCAGCAGTGCCTGGCTAGGAATGACGGCCACAAGGGCCAAGACGTGATCCTCCAAAGCGGCGGCATGGCCAACACTGGCGGCTGCATCCAAGGACAGAAGGTCACTGTGAAGTACGACGTCGCCGGCACCAAGAACCCGCTGACCATCAACAGCAACAAGACCTTGCGCGGCGATGGCCTCAAGGGCGTGGTCATTGGCAAGGGTCTCTGGGTCCAGGGCAACAACGTCATCGTCCAGAACATCCACATCACCAACTTGAACCCGCACTTGATCTGGGGTGGCGATGCCCTTTACCTCCAAGGCACGGCGACGGGCGCCACCCAGGAACGCGTGTGGATCGATCACGTCAAGATCTCGCTGGTCGGCCGCCAGATGATGACCACGAACGCCGCCAGTTGCAAGAGTCTGACCATCAGTAACTCGGAGTTCGACGGCGTGACCCCGTACTCGGCCACCTGCGACAACCGCCACTACTGGGTGTTCATCATCAAAGGTTCGGCGACGCGCCTCAACCTGATCAACAACTACATCCGCCACATGTCGGGCCGCTCGCCCAAGTTCAGCGGCCTCACGGGAGTCAAGACCGATGTCGTCGCCCACGCTGTCAACAACTACTGGTACTCGAACTCGGGCTTCTCCTTCGAGGTGCAGAGCGACGCGTACGTGCTCATGGAGGGAAACTACTTCCAGGACACCACCGATCCGAGCCTGCGCGACAGCAAGACCACGGGCGCCGTCATGGTGCCAACGTCCAGCACGCAGTCGCTGTGCTCGCAGTACTTGGGTCGCCAGTGTGTCCAGAATGTGGTGGCGAACAGCGGCCAGATCGTGAGCAGCCGAGACAGCGCGGCCGCGTCGCGCATGAAGGGCGTCGCCGTGTACAATGCGGCTGCTGCAAAGCAGCATACGCTCAGCACCAAGAACTTTGGCGTGGGCGACCTGAAGTAGACGTCTTCTTTGCCTGTACGTGTCTGTGTGTTCCGCCGCAGAATGGTCTTAGTAGTCGAAACGCCACGGTTGGTGTTTCAAGTCGAGAATGCGCGAAGTGCGCATACCGTTCGCTGTATCGAAAGCTTTGGGCGCTGCATGTGGCCGCGATCCGCTGATTTACTAGTATTCCGCAACTTTTTCATTGTAAAAAAAACATAAACGCTTCAGTAATAATGGAATTGGAGCTGCGCACACCGAGGATTAGCTTTCACACTTGCTGTATGAGAAACAGATGCTCTTCTAAAAGGAGTGACTCTGTAGAGAGGAGCGTAGTATGCTTGTATAGAGGTCCTTGGTTGAACCTATGTTTATCGAATCTTGAAACAGAAAAAAGGCGTTTCGCAGATTCCGAAAAAGCGCGCACACACCGCAAAGCAGCAGCAGCGCATTCGGTCGCATGAGCATGAGCGCGCGCGCGCGGTCGTATCAGCGCGTGCTGCAGGCCGAGGTCGGCACCGTCCACGCGAGCCCCAACTCCGAGGTGAGCGCGCACGTCGGCAGCTTCGACGACGACGAGTTCGACTCGAACGATGATGGCGACGACGACGACGAGACGGACGAAATGCTCAAGAAGCACAAGGCGCGGTCGCAGCAGGCCGCCGCGTGGAGCACCAAGCTGCACGCGCTCGTGTGGGTCGTCGCGGCGGCCTCGGTGGCCTACGCCATCGGCTTTTTCCGCGTCGTGTTCTCGGACCCGCGCGTCAACAAGTACGTCCGTCGTGAGTAGTGTTCATGTTGCTGCTGGGGCGGCCACTGACACTTGGATGCGTAGGTGGTACCTGCATCTCGGACTCGTGTGCTTGGGCGTCAACGTGTGCATCACCGCGTACCTGGCGGTCTACTTGCCGTACGTCAAGCGCGTGCACCTCGAGTGGAGCGTGTACTGCCCGCGCATGATCCCCGCGGCGACGGTCGTGGGCGCGGTCGCGACGTTCGCGTTCGTGTTCGCGCTCTGGCCGGTCTGGGGGCTCTTCACGCCCGGTCTGCTCGCACTCTTCTTCATCGGCTCGCTCATGACGGCGCACTTCCTGCCGTCGATATAGCAGGCGCAGCAAAAGAGAGAGAGAGAGCGCAAAGCCAAGCGAGACCACTAGTATATATATGAAATGCACCCCATTAAATAAAAGCTGCTTGCTGCGTGTGTGTTTTTCCTTTTTCCCTTCTTCTATGGCACGATGGAGTGGACGCCGCACTCGCGACACACAATGCGCATGGCGTCGCACGCACCAAAGTACGGGTCGCTCACTTGCGCTTTCTCGAACGACGGGTCTGCGCAGCAGCGTTCACTGCAACGGACAAAGCCAACAAAGCAAACGCGAGCGTGAGTTGCCTGAAAAATGGTTGCGGCCGCGATTGTTACGCAGCAAACTCACCGATGGGCCATGAACGCGTTGGCGATGACTTCCTGGAAATCCTCGAGCACGCCGTGGAGCGGCTCCTGCTGCGGCTCGTAGGAAAAGCCGCACGCGCACGCGATCGCCGGCGCGAACGACGCGGACGACGCCGTCTCTTTCAGCGAGCCCACCTTGCAGATCGGACACAGCACATGCATCCCTCCTATAAAAACAACAACAAAACGCACACACAGTCAGTAACGAGAAGCGCAGCCGTTTACTTTTCCCGCGCAAACGTGGAGCACGTACCGCTGTACGAGGTGGCGTCGCACTCGTTCACGTCTTCGTCGCCGTAGCAGACCTCCGAGCCGCCGAGGTCCATGCCTGCGAGCATCGCTTCGAGCGACGCTTCCTCGAACTCGACCATCTGCTGCGCCAACTGCTCTTCCGTCACGTCCACGTCGACGTCGCCGTACATCTCGGCGAGCAGCTCGTCCTCCAGCGCATGCACGATGTCGAGGTAGTCGTGCTCCGACAGCTTGCCGGCCGCCACGAGTTCTTCGATGGACGCGTAATGCAGCGCCGCATCGTCGTCCATATCTTGGTCTGTGTCGTGGTGTTGTGTCGGCTGCTGGCGGCTCTCGGATTCGCCCTCGAGCCTCATACTCGCGTCATTGCTCTGCAGGTCAAACACCGGATGGCGGCCGCCACTCGCACGCTGGGTCCGTCGGGAGTGCTGGCGCGCTCGGCGAGGGGGCATCGAGCTGCTGCTGGCGCCAGCGTGCGCGGGCGCATCAAGCGACTGCGCGCGCTCTTCTCCGCGGTGCTCTTCGCTGTACACGAGCCGCTTCATCTCGTCCGTGATGGACGCCATCGCCTCGGGCGAACGCAGCTTGGCCAGCAGCTTGTGGCGGTCCTGGCGCAGCCGCTGCATGCAGCGCTGCTTGAGCTGGTCCTTCCACACGGGCGGCGACAGCGACGTGCGGAACGCGCCCTTGAGCTGTTCGTGGCGGTCGCGTAGCTGCATGTTCATCGTCCGTCGATGGCTTCTCTTCTCTGTCGTTGCCGACGCACGCGCGCGTTTGAACCAACTACTGCGGGAAAAGCGCGAGCGCCACTCAGAACGCGCGGGAAATGTCGTCGGAGTGTGCATCGCTGTAAATGCACATGTGCTTGCTGTCTAAACACGTAATAAAATGCACTCTGTCGCCTATTCCTGAAACTCTCGCCAAAGGCGTTTTGGTAGGCACTGTGTGGGAAAATAAATCGACGAAAACTACGGAAGAGCGCAAAGTAAACTTCGCTGGAGGGCCCAATCGTGTCCAAACGCATCGCGACGAAGCGCCCGCTTGCTGGATGACGCGGCGGGGCAGCAAGGGCGCCGTGACGCACGTGCACCGCGTGCCCGCGGGCCAGGGCAGCGCGCCGGAGTCCGCCAAGGAGAAGGAGGTGCTCATGCGCAAGCACCGCTTCCTGCGCCGCGCCACCGGCTTCATGCTCGCGCGCAAGTACAGGTACATCCAGAGCATGATGCACGGCTCCTCGACGACGTCGACGACCACGACGACCACGACCACGATCTCGGCGTCCATCTCGACCACCACGTCGTTCACGCAGGCGTCGTCGTCCATGTGGATGAACGTGCGCAACACGTGGCACGAGAGCGAGTACGGCCGCGACTTGCTGAACGCGCGCTTGAGTCGCAGCGACAAGCCGAGCGCAGCGGTTGACAGACACGACACGTCGCTCAAGGTGCCGAAAGGGTACACGCGCGAGGAGCTGATCAACTTTTGGAAGGAGCTGTCGGTCGTCGCGAAGCGAAGGCTGTTGCGCATCCGCCGCGAGATCTACCTGACGGCGCTGGACGAGTTCCTCGTGCGCCAGAACCTGTGCTGCGAATGCCACGACAACGTGATCGCCGAGTGGGAAGACCACGAGCGGCGGCGATCCGGGAGCCGGTCGCTGCAGGACGTGTTCAGTGTGTTCCCGCCGTTCCTGGACGACGAAGAAGACGATGACGACGAAGAGGACGACGACGAGGACGAGGACGACGAAGGAGAGGAAGAGCTGCACAGCGACGAGGACTCGGACGACGAAGTGGTACTCGCGGAAGAAGAGTTGGTGTTTAAATATGAACTAGAGCGCGATGAGCTGCGTCGCGGCGTGAAGAAGAGCATGCTCTCAGACGAGTACTTGGCAGCGCTCGAGGTCGGCAAGCGGCAGGAGGATGAACTCCTGAGGCTGATCCAGAAGGAGGAGCGCTACATCATTATACGAGAGGACCACACGGATTTCATCATGGATCTGATCCGCTGTGGCGAGCAGTTTAGCTACGTATCGCCGTTCCAAGGCGAGTACGACGACGACAGCGACGACGTTGACGACGAGGACGACGACAGCGAGTGTCCGGGCGCCAACACGTCGCATCTCGCGCAAGAGTACCTTCTCGAAGTGCTGGCGATTAAATTCAGAGAGCAGGTACCGCACGCTGGGGTTCTGCGGCTCGATAGCATGTGGATAGAAATGTGCTCATCTCGTTTATTCATTTTTGTGTTGTAGCTGGAAGACGCGTATCAAGAAGCGCTGCAGCATTCACTCGCGATCCAAGCAGAGCTGCTGCGGGAGGAGATTGCGGATCTGCAGGCGAGCCAGAAGCCGTCGGCGAGCAGCAAGAAGAAGAAGAACAAAGATAAGAAGAAGAAAAAGAAAAAAGAGGCTGCAGCCGCCGCGAGGACCGCGAAAGCGGCGCCCAAGGCAGGCAGCAAAACGCCCCAGAAAGCGTCGTCGTCAGAGAGCAAGAAGCTCGCGCTCGAGTCGAAGGCTGTGGCGCAGAAGGCTGATGGCGCCGAGGATGACGAGGAGGAGGAGCGGTCGCCAGAAGAAGACGAGCTTGACCGCGAAGTCGAGGAGTTCCGCCTGCTTCTCGAGAAGATCAGCACGGAGAGCAACCTGTGCAACCGCGTGAAGCTCGTGCTGCCCCCAGGCACGTTTGCCAACATGGCGTCGGTTGGTTCGTGCTAACGAACAACTCTATATGGAAGAAAAGAACTACACACCGAGAGAGAACGAGGGAAAGCGTCGCGTCGAGCCACCTACAGAGCCGCCATTTGCACACGAACATAAAGAAAACACACGATGTCAACGTTGCGGATCTTTTTTGGGAGGCGAGCTCTTGGGTTTCCCCGGTTTTGTCACACAGCCTCCGTTTCTGTCACGATCCGTTGCCCCCGCCATTTTCGGAACTTCGATCAGCGTCCGCGCCAAATGGGCACTGTTTTAAACATGTATCCATGTATTTAATTCACCAAAAGTGCTCTTATATCAGTACGACCTAGCGCCAAACGAACGCATACCAGTACTACTCGATCTCGTTTGGCCAGGCAAGCTGCTGCAACGATGCAATCTGTTGCTTGCTGCTTGCTTCCCTCAGTGTGCAATTTGAAGTCCCGAGGCGCCATGGCGAGCGCCAGCCGCCGCGCGTCCACGCTGCGGTCGACTTCTCGCAGCAATGACATTGTTGCCGTACCCAGCAGCGGCAAGAACCATACCCACGCCGTGCAAGACGCAGACAGCGAGAGTGGTGGTAGCGACGCGCCCCGCTGCGCGCAATGCGCGGTGGCCAACCAGCGCGCGCTCGTGACGTGCGCCGCGTGCGCCGCGCGCTTCCACTTGGGCTGCGCGTCGCCTCCGCTGCGGCGGCGGCCCGTGCTCGCAAGCGCCTGGCGCTGCGGCGCCTGCAGCAGCAGTCGCGCCGAGTCCGGAACTGAGGCGGTGGCGACTCGCCGAAGCGCGAGGAACGCGGCGGCCGTTGTGGAGCAGGAGACGCGCAAGAAGCGCGGGAGCGCCGCTGGCGCTGAGGAGACGCAGGAGACGAGCAGCGGCGCGGAGCCGCCCAAGAAAAGCCGACGTCGCGCTGCAATTGCTGAGCCCGTCGAAGAAGCTCCTGTTGTTGTGGAGACGCCAGTGCCGCGCTCTAGACGCAGTGCAGCAGCGACAACAAAAACTACTGTGACATCGAGTGCATCAAAGGCGAAGACGGTGCAAAAAGATGAAGATCAGGACTCGGGCGAGGAGCCGGATCTCGTGCCGATCGCGCAGACGCTGCGCTCGCCTCCTGGGAAGCGCGCTGCGAAGGCGCCAGCGAAGAAAGGCAAACTGCAGAAACGTGCTGTGGCGGCGTCATTGTCGGCCGTCAAAGTGTCGGCCAAGGCTTCGCGCACGCAGCACGTTCGTGCAATAGCTTCCAGAAAGCAGCAGCAGCAGAAGACGTCAAAGTCAGCGGCCAGCACCGACAGCGGCGATGATACGAACACGGCTGGCGACGACGACAACGACAGCGACTTCCACTCGGACGATGCGGCCTCTGATGACGATGACGACGACGATGCCAGCGACGAAGATGCCAGTGACGACGAGTTTGTTGCGCGAGCGAAGAAGCTGCCAAAGCTCAAGAGCCCCGCGAAGAAGTCGCCGATGAAACGGAATCCAGGCCCAAAGAAGTTACCAGCAAAGGCTCGCGCCGCAAAGCCACCTGCCGCCCCAGTAGCTGGAGAAAATGCTACAGCAACGACGAATGACTCGGCGATAAACGACGCAGACTCCATGGACCTCCCCCCGCAAGGTGAAGACGAGGACGAGGACGAGGAAGAAGTATACACGGGTCCGCAGTACTTTGTCGAGTACGCAGTCAACAATCGCGCCAAGGTATGCGAGTGGGCGCTCAATCTCAGTATGCGCTAAGCTGTATGAGGTGTCTGAGATGTGTATGGGGTTGCTTGTGTGATACTTTACTGTGCTCTAGTGCAAGCAATGCGAGGGAAAGCTGATGAAAGACTCCATTCGCATTGGTGTGCGCGTGCGCCACTCGATGTTTGGCATGACGACGTATTACAAGGTGCGGTGCGTGTGCGCACTTTCTGCACAGCTTTCTTGTGAGGTAACCAAAGATTCTCTGTTTTTGAATGTGGAAAGCACTTGGCGTGCACCCAGATCTGTATCTCGACCGCTGCACTCACTGCGGCGGCGGCTGCTGCTGCTCTAAGCGACGAGCCTGAAGCAGAGAAATCGAGTGTGGTGGACCAGGAGAAGCAGCCCCGTGGTGATGTTCACCCCATCCGGGGCTTTGCGTCGCTCTCACGCGGCGACCAAGCGATCGTGCATGCGCACATGGAACAAGTCGAAGAACAGGGGCTGCTCGATGAGCGGTTGGAGCTCTCGGAAGGCCATTACAACAAGAAAACGCGCATGCCCGAGAAGGAGCCCTCACCGTATTTAACGGTGCCGCTCTTGCCGTACCAACGTGAAGCCCTGGCGTGGATGACGGCGCAGGAGAAGAGTGCATACCGAGGCGGCATTCTCGCCGACGAAATGGGCATGGGCAAGACGATCCAAGCCATCTCGGTGATTCTAGAAAACGTACGCGATAACGCCGCTGAGAGCGCAGCTGCCAAGGCAACTGCACGAGGTAAAAAGCAAAAAGACACGCCTGGGGAGCTTGTGCGAGGCGGCACCCTCGTCGTGTGTCCTCTGGTGGCGGTGATGCAATGGAAGAGTGAGATCGAGCGGTTTGTCGAACGAGATCACCTGTCGATTTATATCCACCACGGCGCCAAGCGAACCGAGCTGCCAGCCAAGATTGCGTCCTACGACATTGTGCTCACGACGTACTCGATCATCGAGAGTGAGATTCGCAAGACACTCGGTGGTGAAAAGGTCCCGTGCAAGTACTGCAAGAAAAAGTATTTGCCTGACAAGCTCGTGCTGCACAACAAGTATTTCTGCGGCCCGAACGCCAAGAAGACCAAGTTGCAGGATAAGCAGCGCTCGAAGAAAGAACCGAAGCGGAAAAGAGCAGCAGGTGAAGAAGGCTCGGACGACGATGAGGACGAGTATCCGAAGAAACCAGCGCCAAAGGCGAGACGAGGCAAGAAGGCGGTCGCTCAAGTGAGCGATGAAAGCGACGACGACAACGATGACGCCGTCGCGCAGCCAAAGAAGTTGAAAGGGAAATCTCCGTTGCACCAGGTTCACTGGACGCGTATTGTTCTCGACGAAGCCCACTACATCAAGGACCGTCGGAATAACACTGCGCGTGGCGTGTTTGAGCTGAAATCCGAGTACAAATGGTGTCTGAGTGGTACGTATGCAGCATTTGTGTGTTTCTTGGACTGACTAGGCAACTTGCAACCCTGATTTGATTGCTTAACCACTTGTTTGTTTCTACTTTTTGGCAGGCACGCCACTGCAAAACCGAATCGGAGAGCTCTTCTCGCTGATTCGGTTCCTGCAGATTAAGTCATACGCGTACTACCACTGCAGCAACTGCGAGTGCCAATTGCTTGACTTTCAGTACGTCGGTGTTTGCATCTGTCTATTTTGCGTATGGCCAAACTCATCTCAACTGACCTACGAACGTATTCGCATGCACATTCGTCTACGATAGCTTCCCGAATGGAAAATGCGTGAAATGCGAACACTCATCGATTCAGCATTTCTCGTTTTTCAACAAGAAGATCGTGATTCCGATTCAAAGCTATGGCTACGTTGCTGAAGGCAAAATCGCGATGCTGCGTTTGCAAAATGAAGTGCTACAACATGTACGTTTTTTGCGCATTTAACGAGTCTTGTAGCGATAACGACCCTCTGTCAGACTGAGGCGGCGAGCTGATTGCTTCAACTGGTCGAACTTGTGTGATCAGATTCTACTGCGCCGTACGAAAGAAGGCCGCGCAGACGATATTTGCCTGCCGCCAAAGTTGATCCGAATCCGCAAAGACCGTCTCGACGAGCGCGAAAACGATTTCTACGAAGCGATCTACACACAGAGCCAAGCTCAATTCAATACGTACGTTTCCTCGGGCACGCTGCTCAATAACTATGCGCACATTTTCGACCTGCTGATCCGATTGCGCCAAGCGGTGGACCACCCGTACCTCGTGATTTTCTCGAAGTCAAACCCGGCGCTGCAACTCCCAGCTTCATCTTCGTCTGGTGCCCTTCGTCCGGTGGTGGAAGAGAAGCCGCTACGAGTGACTGCTGAAGAGAACGACGACGATCATCAAGAATCTTTGTGCACGGTTTGTCACGAAGATGTTGAAGATTGTGTTGTTGCCAAGTGTGGCCACCAGTTCTGTCGTGAGTGCGTCAAAGAGTTCATCGAGTCGCTTCCTGTGGGAGCTGAAGCGACGTGTCCGTCGTGTGAGCAATTGCTCACGGTGGACTTGGCGCCGCCAAAAGCCCCCGAGGTTGGAGACGAGATCGAGGAGGATGCTGGCGCTAGAAAAGGGCAAAAAGCACGCCCTCGTTCCGTGGATCTGTCACGATTCCACAAACACAGCATCCTCCATCGCATCTCTGACGTCCACGCGTTCCAGACAAGCACAAAGATCGAAGCGCTGATGCAGGAACTCGCGCTCATGCGCGAGCGCGATCCGTCGGGCAAAGCGATCATTTTCTCGCAGTTTGTCAACATGCTCGACCTGATTCAGCATCGGCTTCAGCTCGGCGGCGTGCGGTGCGTCAAGTTGTCGGGAAACATGACAATGGACATGCGCGACCGCACGATCAAAGCGTTTCGCGATGACCCATCCATCACGGCGTTCCTGATCAGTCTCAAGGCCGGCGGCGTCGCATTAAACCTGACGATCGCGTCCCAGTACGTTCTCGTTTGATGTGTTGCGCTGTACGCATGATTGTGTTCGCTTACTGTTTTTCTTTTCCGATTGTGCGTGTCTGGAGTATCTATTTGATGGATCCGTGGTGGAATCCGGCGGCAGAAAGCCAAGCGATCGACCGGACGCATCGTTTGGGCCAATTCAAGCCGATCCAGGCCACGCGCTTCATCATCGCGGGCACTGTTGAGGAGCGAATCTTGAAGCTCCAGGAGAAGAAGCGGCTGATTTTCGAAGGCACTGTCGGCGCGAGCGTGAGCGCCGTGTGCCGCCTCACGGCCGAAGACTTGCGCTTTTTGTTTTCCAAGTAACGGAAGGTGAGAAATCACGACAGAATCATTGAGAATCGGTTCCATCTCGATTCCTTGTAAGTTTGTGAATGAAATGTATGGTTGCTCAGTAGACACACTGTGCAACGAGTTGCGACGCCGATGTTCGAAACGCTGTCATGGGTTGGAATCGAAGCTTGAGGCTTCGTGTTGGAAATGACACAAACAAGTCCACGAGAATGACTGTGACTAGTTCGAGGAAGGAAGTTGGCGATTCACGCCGCTGCTCACGAACACCAGTGGCCAGTAGGACTCGTGCTTTTCGAGCAGGCTCGAGTTCTGCGACTCGTTGCAATGCCATTTCAGCTGTTGGATCGTAGGCTCGGGTCGTTTCCATTGCGAATGGGACCACCGACTTGTTGGTCATGGTCCTCCAGACATGAGCATGGTGCGTTGCTCAGGAGTTGGTGATGGAACGGCAGGCCAAGACGCAAATGGTGTGGCTCGGCGCGTACGATGGAAATGTGGCGCCGGAAGACGACGTTATATCAGCATTGTACGGATTCGAGTAGTGAGCAGGATCCGCAATATGCTCAGAGTCGCCGCACTGGTCATCACCACTGGACCCGATGCAGATCAAAAAACGACGAGCTGCTTCGCAGTCGCAGCGATGAAGATGATGCTGCCCTCCCCCGACCAAATGGGTAGGTTCTCGAAATTGACGAGCCCTGGCGAGCTCTTCCGCTTCTGGTACAACCCGCCGTCATAGAGCGACGTCGTACGACTAGCCGTGGCCACATCGAGACTCAGCTGGACACCGTTTTGACCCGCTGAATCTCGAGGACGGATCCAGAGGCAACGATGGTGTTGACTCTGGTGAAGATGTCGACAACGAACGCCGTGCTCGATGTTGCACCCAGTGCGTCGCACAGTTAGCATCATATGTAAGCTCGTACAAGACACGAGACACAAAAGTGAGTCGTTTCTTCGCTGAAATTTGAAAATGATGACGCTGACGCAAACCTGCTCGACGGCCAGTTCTTCGTGGCATTTGAGGTCGGCAAGTGATCCTGTAGCAAACTCCTGGCCTGGGCCGGCCTCGCGAGCGGATCGATGGCTTCTCCGTCACGGATCATCTCGCCTTTCAGGGCTAGCGCGTCGGGATAC